>JABCPU010000034.1:0-305789 GCA_016800925.1 Suillus spraguei | reverse complement strand
GATTCATCCACTCCATCCTCTTCGTTATCATCAGCTTTGGCTTTTTTCGAGGGTTTCGGTTTTGGGGGGGCTGGGGCTGGGGACTCTGTTGCATTTGCGGAAAGAGTTGGTGGTGCTGATGCTTCGACGATCGCTTCATAGGTGATGCCTGTATAATAGTCTAGACCACGGGCGAGAGACATATCGAACGAGATCTATGCATACATTAATATATATCATGTTCTAATTCACGGAAAGCGAGCTTACTTTGTCGAGCACTTTATATGCTCATAGGAGAGTAAAGAGAATATCCATGTCTGAAATGCCCTGCTTCGCGCTCGGGTTTGCCATGAGAGTGGCATCCGCTTTCAAAAGATCGAGTAGCGATGGACCACCTGTATAACAAATGAGATGAGATACTTGGCTTTGCATAAAATCAAGCCTGCCTACCTTTGTGCTTGACATACTCTCCAATCTTATCAGCGACATCTGGAGAAAGGCCTTTCTCTTCCGTCATTTCTTTCTTTACTTCTAGCCAGGGAAGCTGCACGCAATTAGAACCAGCATCGAAAATGCATCTCTATCGACCAACCTTGTCCAACTTGTCTACAGCAGAGGATATTGATCGAATCTTGTCCTGTGGACCGCAAGAACGACCTCAAGCTGGAAAAGTACATAGGATGAGGCCAGAATCACGACTTGAAGTAAAGGCAGCATACTGTAGTGTTAAGCGCGTCGCAACCTATGAGAAAAAGGTTAGATATATATGCGCGTCAGGAAACGCGCATGCAGACCATGATTCAACATTTCTCCCAAAGGACCAGCCATTCCCGTTCTCCGTGCCTGCTTGCTGCACTTGGATAAGCATGGATATAGACCGGTGGTAAGGTATCTACTCACCCGTCCACTGCGTCTAGACTTTGTTACATGAACAACCCAATCGCCCATCTAAGTTTCGAGGGTCAGCGTGACACAAGCTTGACACAAACAATAGAATGCGCGCACGTGAAGTAGATCCACTGAGGAGGCCCGACTGCTCCATCTTTTCAAATAAAGTGGGTCGTAATATAGTAGTGTGATGACATTGAAAGCGACAATACACAGGCCAAGCAAGGTTATCTGAACAAGTTTGACTGACGCCAAGAACTAAGTGGTAATAACATACGGTATTTGGGGCGATGGTGAGTGGAAAGAGCTTGATGAACCAATTCCAATATAGCGTAAGGAGATAACGCGAAACCAAAGATCTTATTTTCAAAGTTCAGTATGACAGCAAAAGAACACTCAATGGAACAGTACCCACTCATCTACACCTTTATAGGAATACTTTTTGAGGTTTTTGAGTGCTGACAGTGGGAGGTAACCCATAGAAAAAATCCCACTCTGCCACATAAAAGTATGTATTATGGTGTGTGCAGCAATAGTGCAACAAGGACTACATGCGCTAGTGACGAGTACGACGTGTGCGAGTAGTAGCCATAGTATGGACCGGGCGCTGCTTGTAATTCTCGTTTGCTAAACACAAAGTTAACGCGTGAAACGAGGAAGCAGTCTATAGCCTGAATGTTGTGTTTGCGAAACGCGTCGATTATGTACCGTAGATAGGACCAGGTATGTAAGGTGCAAAGTAGCTTTGCGTATATTTACATCTGTTTTAGCAGATTTCAGAATGTCCAGTTTTCACTGGGGTTCATGCACATGACTGAAGCGCATCTTGAAACCTATGAATGAAAGGGTAAGTCACAATAGGCTGCTGAGTGATACAAGGCAAGCAAATGGATACTGACAAATGAATCGATGTGATGGAATCACTGTGACTGCAGGATCACAGATAAGCGAGGGAAAGGAAATATCCATCCCCAGAGTCGCTGCCACCAAAAGAGACGGCATATCCGTAGTGGAAGACAAATGGTGCAAGGGCCCTGGTAAGTCAGAATGCCAGCAGTGGCCTCGGTATGCACACCAAACTTAACATGGCCTCCCCACCCCACCAATCTATAGCTTATGGCGGGGGGGGGGGGGGGGGGGGGGGGGGGGGGGGGGGGGGGGGGGGGGGGGGGGGGGGGGGGGGGGGGGGGGGGGGGGGGGGGGGGGGGGGGGGGGGGGGGGGGGGGGGGGGGGGGGGGGGGGCCAGCTTTGTGAGTGTCACGGATCGTTTTCTTTGCGAGCTCGAGCCTGTAACGAAGGGTCAAGTGGCGAAAGACCTCGATACGAAGTACAAGCATCTAGTGAAAGGGCTCTGTCACGTTCAACCTGAGAGTGAGATCCTGTCCTCTGTATTTTTGTGTTCATGTATCAGCTAGGTATGGCCGCCAGAGGCATTTGAGGAGGGAGCCGAGTTTCTGGAATTATCAGCCAAGTCTTTCGCAAATGCGCATGGTCTTCGGTTCAAGATCGCTTTTGCCGATACGTTGACTCGTCTCTTGCACCCCATTGGAAAGGTATTTCCTATTTGCTGGCTGGTACTGGTACACGCTAATATGACCTCAAGACGGCGCAGGCCGAGGTCAATCACCCACAATGAGAAAAGGCGATCGAAAGGATCTATTCGTAATAGTCTATCTATGAAATGGAATGAACCTTCACATCTCGCGAGGGTCGTCTTAGAAACATGAGATTGTATATCCTCGAGGTGCGCACATATCAGCCTAGAATCTGAACAGATCAACCAAAACTGTCAGAATCCACGAACGACACCTGAAGGCCCAGAGTGAGCGGAAAGGAGTGGAGGTACAGGCGAGAGCAGACACACGCTTGCTAAGTATACAAGTCCCTCTCGTGAACCGTCCATCGTTGTAGGCGTTCGATGACAGCATCATACATGCCATCCACAGATCCTACATGTCATACTAGGACGACTACGGGGGCGCGGACGAAAGACCGTACACCATAGAATATGTGGACTCGAATTGATTCAAAGGAAAGCGGAGCAAACACGTAGAAGAAATGGAACTTGCGCGCATGCGTGCTAAGCTTGGTACAGTTTTCCATTCTTCCTGTCGACAACTAACAATTAGTCCATGTTAGTTCTTACGCGTCCTCAACGAGACATTTTTGATCAAGTACAGCAGTTTGTATTGCAAAACCCCAGGAAACCCTCACAGCACCGTACTGCGGCCCTGACAATGCCTGATACGTTTCCCGCTCGGGAACGGAAGTTCATCAGCACCCTGGCGGAGGAGTTGCATCTGTCGGTTACATGGGATGAGTACGATGAAGAGGATCAAAATCTTGTCACATGGCGGCTCCCTATTCCGATAGCATATCAAGTATGTTCAGTGGCCTGTGTCATGCATTAGACTAATCAACCATAGGACCTAATGTACGATCCAAATTCACCGATATTGGACTTTTACCCTCTTGAATTTGAGCAAGACTTAAATGGAAAGAAGCAAGAATGGGAAGCAATCGTTAAGATTCCCTTTATTGATGAGCAGCGGCTGTTACGAGCAATGAAATGTGAGTAGCAAATTCCGCTTTTTGGTTGTAGTTCGTCATCGTTCCATGTGTGCAGCTCGAGAACATAGGTTGACCCCAGAGGAACGCCGCCGCAATGGGTTTGGAACCAGTACCAAATTTATCTTCAGTCCTGGAGAGTCCACAGTCTATCCTTCATCGTTACCGGATTTCTTCCCTCCTATATATCGTTGCACATGTAAGATGGAATCCTTCGACCTTCCAACTCTTGATGGACTCCATCTCGTCCCTGGACTATGCGAAGGTGTATGCCTCGGTGCAAAAGCTCCCGCTGGATTCCCTTTGTGGGTACATTACCCCACACAGCACAACTAGGCTTTCACGGTGTCAATGTACACGGTTCGTTCCGAAAGCCGCAACAAGTCAATGGCAGTTCACATACAAAATGCTCACGAAAACCGCAAGGTAGAGGATATCGCCCAGGAAATGGTTGGCAAACGCACTTTCATCGGTTGGCCTTTCTTGCAAGAAGGGCTGGTCACGGCCGTGTCCGATTCATTGTTCAAGTACGAGAAGTTGGTACTCGTGCCTGGTACTCTGGCGAAGGTTGTTTCCAATCCGCATTCCCACCAGAGCTTGAGCCATTGGAAGGGAAAAGCTGAACGGATTGAGACGCTATATTCGAAGAGATGTGGAGTGATTACTGGTGCACGTCCGTCCGCTAAAAGGTGCGTGCTGGTACTTTATGGACGTCCGCTCTTTACACATTCGTGCAGGTTTGAAACGCTTAGAATCAGGCGCATTGGTTAAAGACTACGAAGGACCCGAAAAAGAACTCGAACAAGCCGTCCAGATGGTCATTTCAGAAGTTGCATCCCAAGATCCCAGGTTCATCGAGAAGGATGCTCCACCTCTGTCGGAGGAATTTCCTGACGGAACGAACATTTTCTTCCTTGGCGAACACGCGTATGGTGTGGCTGCCCAGGTGTCTTCAACTGCTGACAGCGCTTTGTCTGTTGTTCTGGCAGTATGTCACAATGCCCTACCACAATTTATCTTTCTAAATGATCTCGTAGTTCTTCCTTTCAGATAAAACGGAGAATAACAAGTTCAAGATTATTGTTGATAATCGTATTTCACAGCACTACTTGCCATCGTTCAAAGCAGCTTCCACAATCGGAATGTACCCAGAGGCTCTCCAAAATCACTCAAGCTTCATGGTTCCACTCCGATCATCAAAAGAACAATCTCGGACTGAGCATCAAGTTCGAGGCCAAGGGCTTGAAAGTCATTGACTACTGACGGAAGGCTGGTCGTTATTGGGAGTTTAGCGAGAAGGCAGTTGACCTCATTCGTGAATATAAGGTTGGTCCTGTCTGGACCAAAGGGGCGACAAGCTGTTGGATTTGCCCGACAATTCCTTGATCTCATCTCTAGGATGATAGATATGGCTTGCGCTACGGACATCTTTGACTTTCACGCTGATGCTGGGGTCAAGGAAGTAAAGTCGTGGTTCAAATCGAAGGGGGTCCGAGATCTTGAGCCAGTTTCCCTATTCTCGGACAGCCTAGCGAAGGTATGGAATCGTCGTTTATCCCGAGTCACGTTTCATTCAAAACTGTCTTGAGAGCACTGTCAAAGAAATTGAACAGGCTGCCGATGACATCAATAAGAACAGGTCCAAAGCTGGAATCAAGAAAGCCATTGTGAAGAATATCCCTCGTCACGCAGTTCTAAAACCATCGCACGCTATCTATCAACTCCAGAACCAGCGCTTTGCCTTGGGAGACAGGGTAACTATGGTTCAAGATTCAGGTGGAGTTCCGTTGTCTGCAAAGGGTGTTGTCGTTGGGTTGAATACAAAGTCGATGGATGTCGTGTGGGATGTGCCATTTATGTCTGGTACAACGCTTGGGGACAAGTAGGTGGAACGCTATGGTGTACGGTCTTTCGTCCGCGCCTCTGTAGTCGTCCTAGTTTCTCATGAAACCACTAGGGAAGCCCTCAGGGTCAATTGTAAGACCTGTTGTCATCTTGATAGACGCGGTGGACCGTGTTGCATGAGAAGGTAGAGAACTGACTGACAAGAAGTGATTACTGTACATGTGACCAGACCAAAACAATAATCAAATAGTATTATTCACGAGCATCAGCATCTAGTAAAGATGAGGCCCTGGAAGAATTTTTAGCCCAAAGTGTGATTGCATCTGTAGACCAGATGCCTTCATGATCATCTAACTTAGTCTTGGGTCGTTTCGAGAGATGTAAGAGTGCTTGGCGAGTGAGAGAACCTCCGAGTCCATTTGTGCGGGGCGACAGTGTGCGTTTGAGATTCCCTAGTAAATGTGCATTGTTACAGAACTGGGTTGTTGGGAGAGTTCAGTGCGTACGTGTTTTGGATCTCGTGGTACGTGTGGGTATTGGACCTGAGTCGGCCTGTTCCCTCTTTCTCTTACCAACCCTTTCTGCCTTGTCCCTCTGCCTCCAAGCCTCAGCAGCACTCCTGGCGCCCTGAAAAAGATTCCAAGTATCACACAACAGCATAAGTCGCTGTTGAAATTCTCGAGACTCGTCCGTCGGTTGTGGGTAGCGTTCCAGAACAAGCCGACCATTTGATCTCGGTCGCACTTTGGCCCTGCGTTTATGACAACAAACGGAGGCGTGATATGAGATAGAAGGGGCGGAAGATCAGAGTAAGGATATGGATAAGTTATTGCTGATTGCTCTTGCTCTTGCCTCGTAAGCGTTGTTGCGGGGTAGTTGGCCACCATGGTATATTGCCTCAACCTTCGGAATTTCCACTGCATGAAAGTGAGTATTTCAGTGGTTGGCAATACTATGAGAAACCTACCTTTTGTTGAAAAGATAGAGGGGCCTCACCAGATGACACCAAAACGACGCAGCTCTTCCCGCGTACTCGTGCGAACCTCCATGAGTAGCCTCCACGGAGGTCTCTATTGAGGTTATAGCAGCAAGACCAATTGCGGATCCAAATTGAAGCGCGCCGTTAAACATAGCACCAACTGTACTGGACATGGATGAAGGTGCAGCTTGGAAAATAGCGATACTATGAAGCAAGTAAACCGTGCTCGGAAGACTGCTATTATTTGAAACTTACTTCGTATGTGAGAAAGCAACCATGACTCCGGCGCTGCCAAGTACAAATGCTGGGAATACAAATGGCCAATAGTTTTCGGGCTTTCCCCCACCGAGCGCCAGCAGTAAGGTGGCGACCATGCACAATGATAGACCAGTAAGGATAATCCACTTCGGACTGTAGATACGAGAGAGAGATCCAGTGCAGCTCGCAGCAAAGGCTACGATACCGAGTGGCAACCTAGAGAACAAAGAATCTTGATGGTTGGCGATATGAAGTGACAGCGAATACCTTACATGTGAACGGCTGTCGACATCACTGACCAATGAAACACGGTTTGCCACATGATACTAAAAATAAATAAACATAACCCCACTCCACCAAAAGGATGGCAAAAGTGCAGTGGCCAACAGAACAGAGAAGTTGTTGTAGAACCATGTCCGTGGTGGTCTGGTACAAGATCAGCCGGTGATTGATGCTAAGATTTCCGTTGACATACATGGCAGCTCGGTCCGCAGGCAAAAGTGTTTCCCAGTAGAGAAACCCAGCTATCATTATAATTGAAATGATCAGGAGAATCAATACAACCGGGGATTTCAACCATCAGTGGAACCGGATGTCACGGCGAAAATCAACAAGATGAAGGAAACTATCAAAGTTCGTAAGCGACACAAAGAAAAGTATGCTGAAAGATTTATACCAGTCAAGACGCCTACGCCGACCAAATCAAGGGACTTCCATTTTGCCCCTTTAGGCTTACGACTGCCTGCAGTCTCTCCGATTTGTGACGGTATCATGAAAATACAAATCAGCCGCGAATGCCACAAACCAGAAGACCCAATGGTAAGACACCCGTTGAACGAACATTGCACCGACCACAAGACCGCCCACTATGTAAAGGAACTATGAGGGTTGTCTTACGATATGCGGGATGCTCACTGTTGGCCACCGCACCACAGCCTGCAAAGAACCCTACTGCCCGAGCCTGTTCGAGTGGATCTGGAAATACCTTGACCAATAGTTTCAGAGCAGAGGGAATCGTCATCGCAGAAGCTAAGAAGTAACCTTCATCAGTCAGAACCAACACACCAGCGAGAATGATCACCTATTCCAGTGATTGCTCTCAGAACAAGGATAGGAACTGTGGTGTAAACGAATCCTGCGCACAACGAGAGGATACCAAGAGTGGACACTCCTCCAATGAATACAGTTTCTATGAACCATTAGATTAGCATGTACGTCAGGTATGCTAGGCAGCACAGTACTAACTTGGGTTGTATACGTCACTGAGACGGCCACTCTAAAACTATGCATTGAAGTGCAAATCAGGACTTTACGGGATGGACACGCACGATAAGTAGGAATGATGAAAAAGTTAATCGGAACCCACTAAACACCCAAGTGGATTGAATTTCAGTCATACCCATGGATGCCTCAAGTGCAGGAATCGCAGATAAGAGAGCCGACATACTCAAGGTATCTATAAATTGAGTAAGACAGAACATGACTAACAAAATGAGTTTGCGGGCAAGAGAAAGCCTTTGGGGTTCATGAATATTCGTGGAGAGGGGCAGAAGTGATGACATTGTCCTGAAAAAATGCAGACAACATTGAAACGTTGCAGACTATGTCGCAGTATTATAGTGAGATAGGTCAGGGACGTACTAGCTCGCGAATGGCAATCGAGCCAGACCCTGAGACATGCTGCGAAGCTCTCAACCATCGGAGGCGAATGGCTGGATGCTTATTTACTACTCGAGCCAGAATTCTGCGGGCTGAGGGCTTGAAGTACGGCGCGAAGCTCAGAACGTGGGCCTCGCGATTGTCAAAAGAAGCAGAATTCTTCTGGAAAGATTCCAGAGTCTGAACCCTGCTTACGGGAGCCTTCCAGAGGCCTATATATAAATATATGATTCAATGAAATCATCGAACGCTTGTATGATGGCCTGGTACCGTGACGAGCTGCAAAAGGTTTGTGTAATACGAAAGTTTGAAAACGATTTATGAGAGGCATACCAGAGTTCAACTTGATCATTCGATGGGTCCGAGGCAGGTTGTACCATTACGATGCCTGCGTACTTGTATTCTTGAGCCGTGGCTTCGCCTTCAGCTCGGACAGGATATGTGATTCTAGCCGAAACCCGAGAGGAACTTTGGATCAAGTCGTGGAGTCGGACTACGTGACAAAATTGACAAACAGCCGAATACTTGGTGAGAACCAACACGTATATTGCAGGTCCTCCTCAGTGAAAAGCGGCAAGAAAGGAATCACGGCGCGAATTAAGGCCTGATATATGTATATGTCCATCGCGGCCACTGCTGACAATTCTATATGGAGAAACCTTGTCGTAAAGGTCTGGTGGGCAATCTGTCCAGTACAAGATGAACAAATAGAGCAGAAAGCGATACATCTACACACCTCGAAGAGCAAAACGATCTGGTGTTAGGGGTCAAAAGTAGTTATTGAGTCTTGCTTCTGTCAAGCCGATCGAGAATTCTAACACTTACATTACGTAGAGCGTCAGGATAGTACGCTTTCTCAGAACCCAACCAGTTCTTCAGCTTATTGGCAGTATTTATATACTCGTTGACGTCTTTTGATGCAAGCCTGGTTGCAAAGACCGGGGAAATCTTCGCGTTGGCGGCGACGGCAGTCTGTGGACGAGAACTCATGATGAAGTCCTTGGATGCTGATGAAGCCGCAGAAAGCTGTTGGACTACACGGAATTGACTATCTGTAAAATATTCAAAGGCTTAGACGCCCCATCAATCTTGTGGTCGTTATAGTTGTTCCCCTTTGCCTCCGCTCCAGTCTCTTCCTTCTCGGGAGCTTCCTCGATCTTCGACGCTTCTGTCTCGAAAAAAACGTTGATGAACGTGTTCCCAATAATCTTACGTTTTTGCTCCGGATCTTCGACACCATGAAGTCGGGAGAGGAAGAGCTCAGAGGCATCCACCACGGTCAGGTTGACGCCAAGATCTTTATTCAGCATGTCGTTGACTTGTTGTGCTTCGTTCAGACGAAGCACGCCGTTGTCCACCATGATTGCATGGAATCTGGTATGCGAGTAAGATACAAGTCACGAAAAGAACGTAGGGGCGCACCTGTCGCCGATTGCTTCGTGCATTAACTTGGCTGCAACAGTGCTGTCGACGCCTCCGCTGACTGCGCCGATCACACGTCCTTTCGGGCCACATATCTCTCGGATGCGAACGATTTCCTTGCCAATAAATTCCTCCTGCAATCACTGTGAACATGACAATAAACGTAGCACCGTGATTACTTCACCATTGTCCAGTTTGGTCGGCATTGGCATATATTCAACACAAATCGACCAATGAGCTGCCTTCCCTGCGGTGAATGTGTCACCTCTGGATGGAACTGAATGCCATAAATCGACTTGGAGTTATGTGCGATGGCGGCATAAGGAGCAGTGTTCGTCCGTCAGATGACATGGAAGTCAGGAGGCATAACAGACAGTTGATCTCCGTGTGACATCCAGACCTTATCGCAAGTCAACTCGGCTTATGACAGACGAAACGAAAAACACGCACTTGCATCTGATCGCCGAGTCTTCGAACAGGGCATCGACGGAATTTCCAGATCCACTGGACCTGCTAATCTGAACCTCTGCAAGCCCGTATTAGCGATGATCGCATTTTGCTACCTGTCCCTTATAATGGCGATGTAGACTAATGGGTTGATGAAGACGATGTAGATGTCGCAGAGGATGATGTTGGGGTGGAGGTAAAGGATGTCACGGTAGGTCGGGACGTTAGAGAGGAAGTGGAAGCTGCTGGCGAGGTGAGACCACCGTAAGTCCAAGCGCCGTCACTGCCTAAGGGAATCTGGAAGGTAAGGGCATCAGTATGGTACGCAATGTATAGTTATCTTGAAGCGCATTTCTTCGGCCATAGAAACGAGTGTGCAAACAAAGGTACTCACACTCGGACCGTAGTAAGTGAGTGGCAGCTGAAGGGCATTCTCGCTCGTTACAGTTTGCCCTGCACCATTTTTGGACGCGCATAATTGCCTCCATTGCGGAATAGAGTTCCTAGAAGGAAATTCTGCGTGACCAACCAGTAATCAGAGGAGGTAGGGCGTGATAGTAAAAAAAGACATACAATGAGTGTCATGACCAGCGTGTACAGGATGATAACGAATATAAACAAATTAAAGAAATGAACTCCGTCGTGTGCAAGCCCAGCCATCCAGTATGTGCTGAAATCCTAGATCAGTCCACAAGTATGGATGATGGAAGTGAAGCAACTTGCATGGTCGTTAAACACCCATGCTTCGATTGTAGAGACGGGTGGAAGGTGAGAACGAGGCCTGTCGATGTTTGGGGGAAGCTGGTAAGGTGCACGTGGCTGAAAACATGTTTTCAGGAGTCGGTAAACCTCCTGGAGGGTTGGTACTAGTAAAAGAACACTCATCTGAGATGGAACATGGGTGCAAGCATGCTTGACATGCGAAAAGTACGCGAAGTAGTGTTAGCGGGCCTAGTACAATCGTCTAATCGACATCAGGAACCAACCAAGAATCAAAATGACCTAAGCCACAGTTGCTCATAGTTTACACAAGGAACTTTACAGCATGCAGATGGAGTAAGTGGAGGGCAGGAATAGCATTGGTGTTGGTAGTTGCAGAAGCGGCAGCAAAGACAGATAGCCTTAGGTACCGCAGCAGCGGGCATTTAGACCTGCAGAAGCAGCTTTCAAGTACCGCAGAAACGGTTTTAGGACCTGCAGAAGCAGCTTTCAAGTGCCGCAGAAACAGCATGAGCACCTGCAGAAGCAGCTTTTGGTACCTCAGCAACGGTATTAGGACCTGCAGAAGCAGGCCTTAAGTACCGCAGAAACGGCATGAGGACCTGCAGAAGCAGCTTTCAAGTACCGCAGAAACGGCATGAGGACCTGCAGAAGCAGCTTGTAAGTACCGCAGAAACGGTTTAGAGACCTGCAGAAGCGGCTTTCAAGTACCGCAGAAACGGCATGAGGACCTGCAGAAGCAGCTTTTAAGTACCGCAGAAACGGCATGAGCACCTGCAGAAGCAGCTTGTAAGTACCGCAGAAACGGTTTAGAGACCTGCAGAAGCGGCTTTCAAGTACCGCAGAAACGGCATGAGGACCTGCAGAAGCAGCTTTTAAGTACCGCAGAAACGGCATGAGCACCTGCAGAAGCAGCTTTAAGTACCGCAGAAACGGTATTAGAACCTGCAGAAGCAGCTTTTAAGTACCGCAGAAACGGCATGAGCACCTGCAGAAGCAGCTTTAAGTACCGCAGAAACGGTATTAGAACCTGCAGAAGCAGCTTTAAGTACCGCAGAAACGTTATTGAAACCTGCAGAGGCAGCTTTAAGAACCGCAGAAACGGCATGAGGACCTGCAAAAGCAGCTTTTAAGTACCGCAAAAACCTGATGATCAATATATGAGACGATGTGAGCTAGAACACAAATCCCGAACCTGGGAACCAAAGTCAAGAATAAGGATGGTATCGAACTGATCGTGTATTTCGGCCATTTTGTATGATTGAGAAACGCGTTTCCATTGAGAGCAGGGACGGTTTCCTTTTGAGAGCAGGGACGACTGCAGGTCGTGGGAGGCGACACGCAGCAGTGACGCAGTGACGACTGCAGGTCGTGGGAGGCGACACGCAGCAGTGACGCAGTGACGATGCTGTAAAGACAACCCAAAAGACAGCAGTGACGGAGGCTGTGAGAAGAAAAGAAGCGGTGACGCAGGGACGGTGCTGTAAGGAGAACGTAACATCGGAAGGAAAATCCGAGTGATGGGAAAAAAAAGAAGCAGTGACGGTACCATAAGAGGCAGGAGCGGTGACGGTGACGATTACGGGGGCGTAGTCGCGAAAACATATAGATAGGACTGGGCTTGACTTTGCTTGATTTTTGTTTGATATGAAGCATAGCTTTAAGCGAAAACCTCGTCAGGACTGGGCTTGACTCTGCATGATTTTTGCTATTGGATTGCTTGACTTTGCTTTGTTTTGTTTCATCTGAAGCGTGGCTTTAGGCGAAAACCTCGTTCGGACTTGGCTTGATTTTGTGTGATGTTTGCTATCAAATGGCTTGATTTTGCTTGATCTCATGCGTAGCTTTAGGCGAAAACCTCGTCAGGACTGGGCTTGATCCAGCGTGATTTTTGCTATCGAATGGCTGATGTGAGGCGTAGCTTTAGGCGAAAACCTCGTTCAGACTTGGGTTCATTTTGCATGATTTATCGCTGTTGTATTGCTTGTCTCGCTATCGTAGTCTCTTGTCATGGTATCGCTTGACTTGCTGTGGTGACGTATCGCTTCTGCTTTTCTTGATTGTCTTCCTTATCGTAGCGCTAGTCTGGGGGGTGACGCGTGGGCCAAGGACAGGATCTAGCTTTGACTCGACTTCATTTTGCTGATTTTATCGCTTCTACTTTCCTTCATCGTCTCCCTTGTTCTTAGCTTGTCTCTATGCCGAGACAACGAGACACCGAGACAATACATTTTCAGCCTAAGCAGCGAGTCAGCTAACTAAGCTCTAGCTCTAGCTGGTGGGGGGTGGTATTGAACCCTAGCTCTAACTGTGGTGGTCGAGGCTGATTGCTTGATTTTTGCTGTTTTATTGAAAAATCATTTTAGCGTACGCGTATGCTACTCGTGACTGTAGATGATGCTCCGTCTGGACTGGATGTCCAGTTGCATCTGGCATGTCACGTCTTTCCTTGATTTTGCTTGATTTTTGCTATTTTTTGTGCTGTTTTTTATCTTCTTAGACTAAAAATCATTTTAGCGTACGCGTATGCTACTCGTGACTGTAGATGATGCTCTGTCTAGCGCTGGTGGACTGGGTGGCTTGTTGCATCTGGCATGTCACGTCTTTCCTTGATTTTGCTTGATTTTTGCTATTTTTAATGCCATTTTTTATCTACTTAGACAAAAAATCATCTTAGCGTACGCGTATGCTAAAGTCGCCCCTATTCATCAGTCCCTGGGATCGTGTCGATGAATACTCTTTCCAAGGGTGGCTTGTTGTCTCTGATACATTGAATCATGTCTAGTTGGTCGTTGGCAGGCTCTGATTGCCTGTGCGCACACTCTGGTTGACTGTGCGCATCGGTGCGCATCGATGCGACCTCTCTGATTGGCTGGCGCATCGATGCGACTGCGCAGGCGCAGGCCGTATAGGGCTGCACCGCCCGGTACATTAACATAGGCGAAAACCTTGTTCGGACTTGGCTTGATTTTGCGTAATGTTTGCTATGTTTTTGCTATGGAATGCCTTGATTTTGCTTAATGTCATGGGTGGCTCTAGGCAAAAAACTCGTTTGGACTAGGCTTGATTTTGCGTGATTTTTGCTATTGAATGCATTAGCCTCACTTTTTCTCTTCATTCCTGCTCGATGATATGGTATTGGTCTTACTGCAATGTTTGTGTTCACGTACTCATGACCGCATCTACTTACATTCCTGCAATTCACTATCGTCCATGCATCAATAATCACATATTTTCTGCCTCACAAACTGTCTCCCAAGTCCCCATCATTGCTCCAATATATATCTTTCCAAAGATTTTCGTTTGCCGAGGCTTCTCAATCCCTCACCATCATTGGCAACAGAAATCGACTCGCACATCTCATGCACATCAATAACAGACAAATCTATCGAACAACAATGCCCCTTGATAGAGATATGTATGTATGATAAAGTGTCCAACGCTACGAAGACTTTAAAAAAAGGCCGCCACCAGTTAGGTTTGACGATGGACCGGGAAGCACCGGCTGTAGTACCTCAGATCGACACGGTCTTGATAGGTTCCCAACTGCCCAGACCGAATCCTCTAGGTCCCAATGCCGCGTCAACAACATGCATCATCGCGAGGACGTTCTCATCCTCCCACTTCTTACCCACAAGCTGAACACCAACGGGTATGCCCTCCATCCCTTTGGGATCGTAAACAGGATTCTTGCCCAAGTACATACGGGTCTCGAACATTTTCGATCGGCCTGAGGCGCCTACTACAAAATCTGTTGACAGGTTGTCAGTATCTGGATTGACGTGCGTCACTGGTATGGTGCCGACAGGAGAGTCGATAACGTTGTACGTAATGGTAGCGGCTGCGAGCACGGACAAGTATGTCGCACCCCTGGAGATTATGAGCTTCACAACCGAGAAGGAAGGTGCGGAAACTTACCCGTGAGGTATCACTGGAAGGGACTGCACAGGTGCGATGATTCCATCGAAACCGTATTTGTCCCATACCTGGGGGGTATTAACAAAGGAAAGTCCCTGAATGTCAATACACTTATCTGTTCATACCACGCAGCGGCAACCTTATTCTGTTGGTCAGTGAAATCCGTGAATTCCAAAACAGACTTCTCCTGTGCCAACGAGAAGAAACGCGGGAAGAGGGAGTCGCCCAAGAACATCTTGGCGATCCAACAAGCCAGCTTACGAACGAAGGACGGTAATCTGGGACCCAAGGTGACCAAGAATAAACTGTCCTCCTGCAAGTCGGGTTTTGTGAGATATAGCCGGCATATCTTTACTTTAAACTTGCCATAGGGTCTGAATCAAGATGTGACAGCATCTTCTTATGACCGTCGGATGATGCGAGTCCCAGGAACACCTCCATCGCACTTGCGTCTTGATAAATTGCAGGACGGAGAATGAGGAGAGGCATAGAAAGCGTACTCAAAGGAGATGTAAACTCAATACATTGATGTCCCTGCTTCCTGAGTGCTGAGATTGTCTCCAGTACTGCTCGTTTGCATGCAGGTGACGATTCCATCATGCCATCTATAAGGAACCTATAAGCAGCAAATCACGACGTTCCACATATATCATAGTACCTGACAGGTAATAGCCAAAGCGAAGCTTGGAAGGGAGCTCGACAGCGTGGTACGGCATGGGAACATTCTGGTGAGACGAGTCCTTTTTGGCCAAAGATAGTTTTGCAGAACAATTCACAGTCCTGAACAGACCTAGAAAATAGTCAAGAATGAGCCAAGTGATGCAGGTAGCGACTAACCGCGCTAATGACCCATGAGAAGATCGAATTACTTCGAATCCAGGCCGGACAGCTTTAAGACAAAGCCAGTTATCGTCTTAGTTGGAAGAATCGAGAACATCACCTTCCTTGTGTACCAATAAAACTAACACGTTCAGCCGTTGGCTTCAAAGAGTACACGCCGCAATACGATGCTGGGATGCGCAAGCTTCCTCCGATATCAGAACCGATGCCCGAGGCGGATCCGTCCATGGCAAGCAAAGCTCCCTCTAGTGCCAGACGTTGTTATTTACTAAGGTATTCACAAGCATATGACGAACCTCCACCAGAGCTGCCTCCGCATGTATACTTGTTGTTCCATGGGTTTGTCGTGCGACCCCAGAGAGGATTAGAGCATTCCATTCGAACGCGAGCATTGTCTGCGGTACATTGGTCTTCACGAAGATGATGGCACCAGCAGCTCTGAGTTGAGCAACGACCTACAAGTAATGACAGAGAGAATGGGTGAATGTGATAATAAGGACATGCGCAAGCGTCTTTTTTGCCTGGGTTGTTGGCCCATGCTGTGAACCCAATGGTCGCGTCGTATCCCTCGATCTGGTCTACAGCAAAGTTCAAAAATGTATCGGTCGCACATGGAGCGATGTACAATTATCTTTGACGCTGACTGGAACACCATGAAAAGGTCCCCGCAGTGTCTTTGTGCTCGCAAACTCTGCATCAAGCTCCTTTGCTTGCTTTCGGGCGTCCTCATATAGGACTGTGAAAGGTGTTAGGATGGAAATACCAGAAGAGAATTGGCAAATCTACTCCCCTTCTGTAAGACAGTTTACCTTGGCCTGAGCTATAGCAGAACGCGCAATGTATGCCTCAAGGACTTCGGAAGACGTCCATTCTCCTTTAGCTATCCTTTGCACAATTTCACTAGCTACAGAGGTCACATCACAGCACCCGCGGCTTGTGCAGTGCCATACATCGATGTCGACATGTGCGTCGCTGACGGATTGAGCTTCGATAGCAGGAACCGAGCTTGACTGCCACCGTGGTCACAGACGATATAACGTGGTATAGGGAAACGGTCGACCAATAAGTCCTGTGTGTACAGTCGTCAAAGTGAGTCAGAAGCGCAAAGTTGAATTGTCGCACCTGAGCATCTGTAACAGGGTTTTCCAACAGCTCTTTGAAGTTCCCATACCCATCCTGATCTTGGTAACCTGCCTTCCTCCATTGGGCCACCGTTTCACCGTGGAAAATAAGAGTATGGAAGGTGTCGAGGATGAGAATGGCAAGACAGGCTGGGGCTCGACATCGAATGTGTACGACATCAGAGTGGGTTGAATCATAATCAACGAGTTGTTTACATCTTCTTCGTTGAGAATATGTCTGTCAAATGACCTTTAAGCATCCAAATATAATCCACAGCAGAGGTACAGACCTGTAATCTACAAACTTCTGGCAGAGCACTACATTATGGCAGAACGATACATCCAAATGGCTAACAATCCATTAATTGCGATACATACTTTAGTATAGTCATCCACTAGAGTATATATCCCCCATGTATAGCTATCCACAGTGATTCTCCATCCTTGTCCTAGCGCAGTGAGTATATATCCCTCATGTATAGCTATCCGTCCTATATCTATCAGCAATCTGGTGATCGAGTGATCTCATCTGAGTCCGTCCGGACCTGTATCAGCAATCGAGTGATCTGCATCTGAGTATCAGATCTCCTCAAGCACCAGAACATACCCCACAGAAGTTCTAAGGCACACGATTCATATTTTTGTAACTTCGCATACCCCACAGAAGCTCTAAGGCACATGGTTCAAATTTTCGTAACTTCATTATTGTACATACTACCTATCTCATGCGTCGTCAACGTTTTCGCAAGGCGGCTCATCAAGAGATGGTCCATCGTCCTCTTCGACAAGTAAATCATCATCCAAACCTGAGGCAACGAGATCAGGGACTTTCCTCCAGCTCTCTTTGAAGACGGCTGCTAGCCTGCGACGAGTGTGAGCTTGCCGGCGAGCATAAGCTACGAATCCCTCCTCCTCATTTGGCTGCATGCCAGACGATCCTCGTGAGTCCCACTGCTCGGCTTGCCAGTCCAAGAATTTCAGAACACGTTGCATTTCTTCCAACAATAGGTGGATTTCTTCCGACCACCTGTTGTGACGTGCACGGGCCTTGCACCATTCCACGCGGAGCGCTATCCTCAGGCTAGATCAGTAATAGTTAAAGACGATTAAATTACATTACTTACAGTCTTGCAGTCCCTCGTTGTCATTGGTGGATATACCGTGCGTCAACCAAATCCACGACATAATGGCTGTCCCTTGGGTCTGACCCCCGAAGTCTCCCATAGGTCTCAGGTGAGCCTTTTTCAAGGGTTGCAATTTCTGCTCCCAGCCTGCGCAATACATGTGACAGGAAGGGGAAAGGGAAACCAGCGCCTTGTGGGCGCTTGCATACTTCGCGTGACTTAACATTAGGCGTTCTTCGACGGCGTCTAGCGTCTTCCGTGCGCGTGTGCTTGCACCTTGTCCGCGCACATGCTGGGTCTTGTACTGATATAACTGGCGACGAACTCGGATGTGTGAACGACACTCGTTGAGAGCATCATTGGCTTGCGCGTGTCGCAGGGACCATTCCATCTCAAGCATTTTTTGATCGCATGCCACGATATTACAGACTTGCGAAGGAAGAAGCAGTGGGAAATCTTCCGCATTACTGGAATTCGGGTTTAATGTCGGACAGCCGCTATCATCGTTGTCGTTGTCATTCGGAGGTAGGAGGGATACAGAGGCACGAAGATTCGGCACCATAGGCATGTAAAGGACTTGAATGTCGGTCCAGGCGTCTATACGACGCTGGAGTACAGTCCTGCGCGTCAAGATCTTAGTTCTCTGAATGTCGGTTGAGTGTTGACCGAGTGCGCTGACATCTGCACGTAATCGACGTCTGAAAAAATTAGACACACTTCGCCAATGCTGTCGAATCACCTACTGAGTATGTTCGAGGTCGATACCGGTGCTGAGGAACACACTGCAAGTCACCTCAGCATGAAGCGGGACTACAGATCCGTCTTCCAGTTCCTTTGCATCTTGCTTGGCCAATTCCAATCGCACAGCTGCTTGCGTCATCGCTACATGTTGCACACCAATCAGCGACACATTGAACATGGCCAGCAGCAGGGGACATACTGGCGACTCTGCTCTGGAAAGGGTTGGGTTGTGAATGGTCCATCTCCCAGGCTTCGATCTCCGCCCTCCATACGGAAAGTGAAGCGACTCCTGCTTCTGACTCTGTGATAGAGCCCTGAAAGTCGTGGAGGGCATGGCGATGCTCCTTCTCGCTTGCAACAGCGTCGCCGATCTTCCTCAGCAAGGCTCTACCTGATGGCCAGGCCTTGTGAGCAATTTGTTCAGATGACACCGAAAACACTAGTACTCACCAAGCGCTGTAATCTTTTTCCAATTTGAATCACCGAAGTGATCATTGAGGGTGTCTCTCCGTGATCCCGGTCCCATCTCCTTCGTGCTACTGGCCACACGATTCATATTGGCCCAGCCACGCTCCGGGGCTTCGCCATCAGTCCTTCCTACACCAGGGGTCCAGTTGAATGAAAACTCGGTCTGGCAAACCTCGATATGCGCAGCAAGGTGGAATTTTGGCACGAAGAACTTGATGACCTTGCCATCTTGGTTGAAGCGAAGACGTGATGGCAGCATAGACTGGCGAGGCCACAAATTCTTGTGCCACTGACAAGCCACGTCATACGAAATGTTGATCCTTCGAAGTGCAGAGAAGTTGGAAAGAACTGAAAAGACTAGATAGTCCATGTTGATGTACCTAGAATAGCACGGCTGTTAGCTCTGAGAAGCACAAACTGAAAAAAAAAACACGCACCTTTCTCCTCGTTGCAAGTCGCCAACACCGTTCGCAAGCTTCATGTCATGACGTGCGCAGTCCACGGTGCCAACCCCGGTGGCAGCTAGACCCTTCCACGACTTGGTATCCGCCATATTCACAGCGTTGTGGCTGACGCACGTACTTTTCTATCATTCAAAAGGCGGAGGCCATCAGTTTACAGTTGAGTCTACAAGTCAAGGACATACCTCCTGTGCGATCCCAGTGAGCGAGTTCAAATGATGTTTGTAGCTTTTCTCATCTACAAAATACCCCCATCCACAACTAAGACCAGGATCTTTTTCATCACTAGATACCATCCGACGTTTGAGGCGAAAGTTAGCGTCGACTGCAAGGAAAAGTCCGTACTTCCACCTAAAATAATTGTTGGTTAGTTAGTCTGGACAATTGTCAATATACCAAAGCACGCACTGGTTAGGTGCAGTCTCCCAGTCATCTGGCAGGTTTTTACCGGGATGAGGACAGGCTGGGCAAAGCACCGCCAAGTCGCCATCGTTAGTAGAGTGAACGCCATTGGGGTCGTGTCCACGTCCTGAACGTTTCAAAGTCTTGCAGTTTCTCCACTCGATAACCATTCGGAGGAAGAGTGAATAACGGTCCTAAGCAAGAGTAAGCACATCAGATCAAATGATAGAGTAAGATAAAGGTCGAAGGTAGACTCACACGGATCGGTGTAATACCAGTATTGTCAGTTCGTCGAGCCAGACAATGATAAAACTCATAGGCCGAAACTTTTGACTCGAATGATAGAATATGAAAGAATTCCAAGACCGCAAATGTCGCTGCTGTTCTTGGGTCGGTTACCGTGGCAGGAAACCAACGTGCGCGAAGTAACTGCTTGAAATGCGACACCTCGTGCTCGCATCCACAAAAGTCGAGAGCGATGTCGTGTATCCCGTGGACATCGATAACGACAAAGTCATCGCCATGTGCAGGTTTCGGCTTGCGACAAGTGGTGCCCGGGTAGTGACCGAGTTGCACACGCAAGCCCATGGACTTGAGTGACACAGGATGAAAAAAGCCTTCCTTCCACTCCTGCGTCTCCCGTCAGTAAAGGAAAGTATTCAGATAAGAGTTACCTGCCTTGATTCTGTGGAGCGGCGCATTCACGTGTGACTGGATGGTACACGAGCAACAGGCAAGCTGAACTGAAAAACAATCTTGGCACCTGAAAACCGCATCCTCAGCACCACACTGACATGTGTTGTTGGTGTGTTTGCCTCTTCCTTCCAATTTGATGAGCTCATCCACAAATGTCTGCCGCTCTAGCAACCAAACAGATATAGGATTATCCTAAAAATTGCAATGTGAGATTCGTGTGACGTTTGAAACATGCAAGACATACTCGAATGGGTTTCTGATGTCTTGCTTTCAGTACCTCGGAGCCAAGGTTGGCGTCCTCGCAGATTACTGGAGTAAAGTGCTCGACTTCATTCCAGGGATCGAAATCAGCGGGCTCGGACTGTGCATCAAACAATGTGCTTTCTCCTGGATCATCCGGTGTTAAGTTGGACTCAGGGATGTACGATGTTCGAAGGGTAATATTTCCACTGGGCTGCAGGCTGAAAATGCGATGTCTATCGCGATGGACTGCATCAAGTGATGCTGTGGTCGTGTGCTTGATGAGTCTTGGCCGCTTGGTTGGTCGCCCTGCACGTCTAGTGGACTGTGACATACTACGAGTTCCATCATACGTGAGGCCGATACATCCACCTGAAGACTGTTCCATATGCGTCTGATTGATCCGCCGCGGGCGAATCTTAACGGAGGTGGTCGTTGACATTACTTGAGGTAGTATCACAGCAGCAGATTGCGTACAAACTCCGCTTTAGTCATTGCAATGTACCTGTGTACAGTTCAGAGGTCAAATATGTCCGCGGTGGCTACATTCACGCTGATAGGCGTCGAGGGAGTAGCATGCTAGACAGTCAGTGAATTAAGTAAAGCCCGGAAGTGGCATAAGACCCGTGTAAGACGGAGCTAGTACAGGGTGTCACAGTCATTCTGATACATCAACTCCTTTGCAACGAAAGCGCAGGCAAGCTCGCCATAGCTTCGCTCAAGATGCCACAGGACATCCTGCAAGTATGCCAATAAACGACGAATGGCCCGACATACTTCATCGGCAGCCCTCCACTCGTCACAGACTCCACACGTGTCCCAAATCTTGTCTTGACCACGGTGCGCCTTCTCATGGATTTTTTCAACAGTCCAAATGGCGTCCTTGATGATAGAAATATCCCCATCTCTCCTATCAGTCGGCGCTTCACCATCGGAGTCACTTGGGACAGATGCGACGTATTGACGAAGAATATGCTCCACGTATCCAACAGGTGTTGCGGCAAGAGCGATCAACTCGTCCTTGGCCTCTCTTACAACCCCTAGACAATCTGATAGTGTATCACTTAAATCCGTACAATTAAGTGTCAGCGCCGTCATGTGTCAGGGATTGAAAACTTACGGCTCAGGGGAGAGATCATGCACAACACCTGACCCGACTGAATCAATGGCCTGCGAGTCTTCTTTGCGGGTTGTTGGCGTGCAACGTGCAGCAAGCCGACGTTTCAAATTTATACTGACTTTATTCCTGTGAACATACACTGTCAATATATTCTAAGTTGAATATTAATGGGAACTCGCCTAGCATAATAGTTGCGGCGTTTTTCACGTTCAGCTTCACGTTTAGCCTCTGGCGTGGCGTGAATGACTGGACGACCTGGTGGCATTGAGAATGTTGGAGATTGACTGCTGTGGGAGTGAGAGGCAAGGACGAAATAATTTAAATTTTCAGTCAGAGGCGAATCATCAGCTATGGCGAATCTAAGATTTGAATTATGGTCCAACAGCGAATTATAGTCCAACGGCGAACTCAATTGCTGTCAGACCTAATGCACGCCCATTAAGTCTACACTTCACCGCTCTATCAATTTTGTCTCCACTTACCTTCAACGACACAATCCCCAGTCAAATGTACGTGTATGCTGCAAAAATGAACATGTTAATATATTTCCCGCACAGAATTAGATGGCGCCTCCCAAGTGGACAACAAAAGAACAAGAGGAATGGCTCGAACCGTGGTATGAAAAATACTCCATCAAGCTGAGCGAGAAGTGCAGAAACTTCAGCAACTTCTTTGCGGACCTGAACGAGCAATGGTTTGACGCCTTCCCAGAGCCTCGCCCGACAAATGTACAACAGTTGGACCACTGATGAAAGAAGAATGGGATGAGGCAGTTGATGCACGCAAACATGTAAGTGAACTCACTAACGAAACATTTATGAGAGGTTGACGTTGTGATAGAAATTGCACACGCGATTCAAGAACACCTTTAGTGGGTCGATGGCCGGACGACAGGCGAAGGCGAAAGCGAAGGATACCTTCGATGTCGTGGTACGAAGGATGACTGAGAGCGAAAAGCCCACTCGCACACTTCAAGAACATGAAGCTTATTCTAGACTTTACTACACTGACCGCATCCAACAATCAGTTCAAGAGACACTGAAATTGGCAGAAGAGCAACAGCCACTCACCAAAGGTCAGCGTGTAGCCCTACTTAAAAAGGAGACAGCGGCTCTCTACGCAGGCGAGTCTGAGGAGGTTAAGATTAAAGTCAAAGAGTACATTGTGGCTCAGAAGAACCAGCGCATGCACAACCATCCGGAGACTTGGAGCATCGAAGATCAAAAGCAGTAAGTACTTTGCACTGAAGCAGTCTTTGAATAAGCTGACTCACAATCACAGGAATCTTAAAAATTTGGCCGCAGTTGTGAACCAGCTCCTTAAAGGCCTTGCAGATACCACTGGCCTGGCATTTAGCCTTCTGGTGGGCGGTCCCTCAGCAGAGTTGGGAGGCCTGATTGATGTGTGGAGGTGAGTTGAATTTATGCGTGACTGAATGAAAAATTTTTAACACACCCCAACAGTTTCCATGTTGGACAGACAGCGCTAGGGAATGACTTCAGTCAAGCATACCCTGACTTCGAAAGCAAGATTATCGCACCATTTCGCGATTACCTGTATCGTGTGTACCGTAAGTATCACTCTGGTGGAATTCAGATATTCATGTAACTTACTATGTTTAAACTTCACAGCGGATGCTGCAGAGTTGAAGGGGGAAACGGGAACCTCCAAGAGCCCAACTGCACATGTGGGTGAGATAACACCAGGTCCTGGTAGTAGTAGTACGTCATATCTCATCTATCAATCATGTGACAGCATTTTTGAACACGGACTTAGCCGAATTTTCTTTGCCGCCATCGTTTCTGCCAGAGGCCATTGATTATGATGCTGCTGAGCATGCGCAGCTCGACTGGATGTCTGACGATTACCTCAATAGGTTACAACAAATGTCTATGGGCATTCTTCCAGGTGCGCCGGTTGCAGGTCTGGCTGACCCTCTCACAGATGCACCCATTGCGTCGCCTCCCATTGCGTCGCCTCCCATCGTGTCTCGCCCTATCATGTCTCCTCCCGTCATGTTGCCTCCCATTGTGCCTCCCCCTATCGTGTTGCCTCCCGTCATGCCCCCCCCTATCGTGTTGCCTCTCGTTGTGCCTCCCGCTCTCGTGTTGCCTCCCGTCGTGTCTCCTGTTGTGTCGCCTCCTCCCGTCGTGTCTCCTCCCATTGTGGTCTCCTCCCGTTGTGTCTCCTCCTCCCGTTGTGTCTCCTCCCGTGGTGTCGTCGCCTCCTCCCGTGGTGTCGTCGCCTCCTCCCGTGGTGTCGTCGCCTCCTCCCGTGGTGTCGCCTCCTCCCAATGTGTTGCCTCCTCCTGTTGTGTCCCCCCCCATCGTGTCGCCTCCCATCATGTCTCCCGACATTGAGTGCCCTCAACCTCGGCCTTTGCCATGCCGCACCGCCCAAGTTGTCAAAAGGAGTGCAGACATTGTTGAAAGTGGTTCCCGTCGCAGTGGACGAGTCCCCATGCCCTCCACACGCAATATCATTGCAAACTCGATTGGAGATAACGTCAAGGATAACTTGCAACCTGCGCCAACTCTTAAACGTGTACGCGAAGCTCAAACAGCAGGCCCTTCACGTCAACATAAGTAAGTTTATCATTTCTACTACCGGTATGTCAGGGCTTAATGTAGATATAGAAGGGGTAAGTCATGAGCTTTTGTAGTTTCATCTTGTAGGACTGGTTTGTCGCTTTGATTCTTGTTATGTATAAAAATAATACAATTTTTTTGGTGTAATAAAGTGTTTGGAGCTTGATCTCGCCCCCAAGCAGGTCACGTGACAATGTTGGACCTTCAGAACTTCAAGTTAGCTAGAACAGCGCCCGCTGGTCATGGTAAACGGCAGTCGTATCCGTAGATTCTTAAATTGTCCACTTGAGTTACACTACAAAAAATTCTACAAGTTGAATCTGAACGGCTTTTACATGCATAAAATAATTTTGATTGTGAGTGTCATAATGGAGACAGGCGCGGCAGCACCTAGTGGAAGTACTGCCAGTGTCTGCTGGTACACTTTCCAAAACAGCAGAAAAATTGTAGAATATAACAGAATTGTAATCTGGTAGGCAGTGGGTTATAGAGGCAGGTGGATGGGAGGGCGGGAGGAGTAGGGCGGGAGGAGTGTTGAATGTTGAATGTTGAAACATTGATCGAGTTGACGCAAAAACAGCACAAAAGATATAGAATATAAAAGAAATGTGATCTGGTAGGCGGTGGGTTATAGAGGCAGGTGGATGGGAGGGCGGGAGGCAGGAGGAGTAGGGTGGGAGGAGTGTTGAACGTTGAACATTGAATGTTGAAACGTTGATCGAGTTGACGCAATCACGTGATGTTCATGGTTGAAAATTTTGACCTGCGGCTAAGTGGTTAGTATAGGCTGTAACCGTGAGAATTTGGACTTAGAACATTTTTCAAGGCGTATGAGCTCATATGACGGTTGATTGGAAATTAACAATGCCCCATATCATGAGGTATCGAGATCTGGCCGGTGAAGTAAGCTATCGCCAATCAACTTCTATTGATGCCACTGGAAGGAGGAAAATATGTACCCTTTCTGATATTCAACCCCTGGTTGGGTGGTGGTTTGTAAGCATGGCAAGTACCGAGAAGGTACCTGATGATTCGCACGCAGGATTTATAAGCATGGCAAGTACCGAGAAGGTAGCTGGTGATTCGCGCGCAGGATACATCCAGGTTGGACAATGGATAATTATACATTCTATTGTATCGGAATTAATGGATTACTATCCTTTTAAGATATATCTATATAGCATCATGGGCTGGGCAGAGACGGATGAGCATGCGGTCGAGCCAGCGTGAAACATCTGGTGAGTCGTCTATTTCAGCCTTGAACACAGCTATCCTTGCCATAAGTACGGCAGCGGCTTCTTGGTCGAAGGACGAAGCAATGCTAGGAGAGTTCGCTTCTGCAAAATTCCGAGCGATTGTGGTGACACGCAAACGCATTTGCCCCGACGAGTGCTGATGATGGATAACGAATTGAATAAGACCCCTTGATCCGGGGGACAATGGCTGGCCCGCAGGAGTAACGACCTCGAAGTAAATGGCAGCAGATGTCCTAGGTGTGATGGAGTTGATTCGCCAGGCTGATGTTTGACCCATACCGATTTCCGTCTCGCCAACGCAGGCAGGTTCCTTGAGTTCGTTACTGACAACTTGATCAACCTTACCTTGATTGTAAATTCTCCAACATCCAATTTCGTCAAGATAGTGCATAGTAGACTGATAATCTCAGCATCTGGGATCATTGGGTCCCATGCACCTGTAATATCCAAATCCTGTGACAAATTATACGAAATACCCATACCCCAGGGAAAGTGAGAAAACGCGTACTGCTCGTGAGAACTCGCGCATTCAGCCTTTTGACATCACAGGGTTGTCTCTCCTATAGACCTTGCCGACTTGCCAAATCTTCGCTTGGACAGTAGCACCAGCCATAGCTAGATACCGTGCCAAGGGAACGATGTGATCGTACCGAAGAGCAAGTTGCTCGCCCCCCTGGTCCATCAAGTCAAAAATGAGTTTCTGGTCCTCGCCGTACTTTCCGGCAAGCACGTCCTTGCGTTCAAATACAGGTGTGTCGAGGGCGCTCCCACCATAGGACGTAAATACATCCTTAACGATGCGCTCAACATGCTACCGGCAAAACATCTCCGCTGCGCCGTAATCGCGTGTGCCCTATGCAGCCTACTTGAGTACCCTTCAGAAGTGTATGATTGCAGTGCGCATTCGAACACACCTTTGCAGTTTTGAGGAGTAGTCGTTCCTTCTTCTTCCCAGCATCCTTGCTCCCGCCTGCGCTATTCATCGCAGCCATTGATTTCTTCAATTCACCAAGTCTCTTCTTGACAGCGTCTATACTGGCCGGATCGGTATTTTGTAGTCGGAGATCGTTCAGTGCACCTGTTGCCTGTGCAATTTCAGCAGTGAGCGAATCTGAGACTTCAGTTGTCATTGTACGCGTCCCAATAGATTTTGGTATCAGAGTGCAAAAGTTGGTGGTCAATCGATATGATCTACAAAAAGCACGACCAGAGAACATAGAAAAGATAGATATAAGGATAAGCCACCACTTCATTACAGCAATGGTTTTCTCCATGCCTGTATCAGCCAATTCCACGTTCCGCACTAAAAATTTGCTGAAGTAGTCGACGTCTTTTTGCTTCGGAGGATATTTTGTGAATCCCTTGACCCATGACTCGAACATCTCCAGTTTCCATGAAGTACAATTTCTCCCCTGGCTGTTTGCCCTGCTGCTTCAAAAAAGGAGGCTCCGGGTGCTTAGCCTAAGGAGGGGGTTTCTTGCGATAAGGCGCAGATGGCGCGCGACTAGAAGCCTTGATGATCTTGCGTTCTTGAAGGAGATTTCCACTTCTCGCATGTCGAGCCATGATCACCTGCTCGCGCTGCAAATCCACAGGTAATGCAGCAAACACATCTGGGTCGATATCAAGTTTGCGAAGCTCTGCGTCAGATACACGCATGTATGATGGGACTTCACGTTTTGCAAAGAGCGTGTTTTTACGGGGGGATACGCTCGTCCTATTCTTCGGTGCGAGTTGTTGAGTGATTCTTTTGACGTTGACGCCTTTGACCATGATTTTCGGTCGGACGTTATGAGAGGGTTGTTCCGGAGGCATTGGTGAGCGTGATCTACGCTGATATTCGACTTCTAGTTCCTTCCTGACATCATCTGGCAGCGCATCGAAGACGTCCTTGTCGACCTGAGAGAAAGAAGGGAGGTCCAATGTAGGTAATGGACGTGATGGACCGGCCTGATTCTGGAGTGGATCTTCTGGCGAAGGGTGTTCAGTGATGATCATAGGCATTGGAATGGCGCCTTGTTCAGTGTTATCTTGTACATTCGTCTTGGAGCTTCTGGCTTGGAAGGGCAACTTCACTTGCCCAGGGTCGGTGGCGTCAGGTGGCGACGGCGTATCTAGCTTCTGTATCTGAATGCCTCTTTCGGATCGAATCCCCAAGAACCCAGTAATGACCATGCGTGTTCACCGATATCCTTTGGGTCGCTTGTAGCTCTACCGTTTGTGCTACTTAGCAGAGTTTGCTTGCTGAATGTCTCACAGATGCCGTGCCCCATGAACTAAACGGTGAACATTCATCAGCACCCAATTTAAATACAGCCCATCTTCCTGAATACCTTAGGTGGCTCAACAGGTGCACTTGGGTCGCGTTTCATAATCTTCAAAGTCAAAGAACGTCCACACATATTGATAGCATTCAATCTCCGGGAAACTTCTTCAGCATCTGGTGGATGAATGCCTTAGCTTGGTCGTCGTTCTCAAAACGTATTCCATACTAGGTAAAGTCAGAGATCAGCAAGTACACAACCAAAACTACTTATCAGCAACTCATGTTGATATCACACGAGACAGACTTCCTCGGTTTGTCAGACTCGAGTTTTCGTTCATCAATGCCACGGATCGCATTGTACAAAGTTTCGCCAGTAGTCTTGCCAAGCGCATCGCACAGTGCGGCTTTACTTTTCTTAGCGAGTTCGCCGAGATTTGTGACTCCGAGTTTCTCGTTCGCTTTCTGGCGTGTGGAATGTCCGAAACCGTGGAGATCGTCGATATCTAACGGCGCGAGAACCTGTTCCATATCTTCTGATTTTAAGTGAAATGATCCCGCAGGCTTGGCCTTGCGTGTCGCGATGCGAGCAAGTTGTATGTTCTCCGCGATGCCAATGCTGACTATAGCTTGTGTCAGTAAGTGATGTCGGACACATCAATGTGAAGAACCTTCGCAACCTGTTCCTCTGACCGTATTTGTTCTGCAAGGGACCTTGCCGGATCATCCACGAATGCTAAGGAAGACGGTCGAATAGCGCACCGGGAAACACTCGTGGTGACCTCAATCAAAGCTTCGTCAACGGAGACAGCCTGGATATCATCCGCATGACGCATCAAATGGTGTAGAAACGCAACGACAGCTGTTTGTATCTGATCTTTTATTGGATAGAGTATAATGAATGGAAAGACAAATACATACTTCTCGAACTCGTACGGTATAGTCATAAGATCAGGGCACAACCTACGTCCCTGCTGAAGGTTGAAGAGAGCTATCACTCGTAGCTCAATACATGAAAGAAATACGTGTGGCATACCTCATTCCATTCTTGATCCCAAATGACCTGGCTTCGTAGCTTGAACTGGCTATTTCGCTTGTACTCGATGCACCCCCTGTGCTCCCTTGCGAGTGACAAACGACAACCGGTTTGCCTCGCAACTCAGGGTGACTCAGAAGGCCGACGGAAACGAAAAAGCAATCAAAGTCGCAGTGCATCATAACACGCTTCAAGCTCGGGGCTTTTTCCTTTCCTTTCCTTTTTGATGGAGACCTCGCGGCGAGGTGCGCCCCACTCATGTTGGTACCACCACTCTTAGCCATGTCCTGAGTGTCGCCTATAGACTCATGTATCGACCAATTTTCAACTTCTTCTTGGGCTTGTTGAACCAAGTTTTTCAGCTCAGCTTTCCATGTGGACAGGTAGTGCAGTCGTGAGTGTTTGTAAAAACCCTCTACGAAATCTGGTGCCACAGAGGTATGTGCGGCTCTCCATTCATGATTAGCCATCACGTGCTCTGCTAGCGGGTTCGATGTATGAGCGGCGTATCCAGGGACGCGTGCAGCATCTTTGTACGTGCCAGGATCCGTCACATAGAGCGGTCGAGGTGAATAATGTGCCGAAGACGTGGGGTCACCAGCCTCAGGGGTGGCAGTGCCTGAATCAGGCGTTGCAGGGACCTCACTTGATAGCTGTTCATGCTTACGCATACCAGAGCGTCCTGCTGTACGTAAATCCGTAGACAAATAACTTTGAGGCGTGTGCGCTCCTTGAGATTGCTCGACCCTGGCCCCAGGTTTGAAAATATAATTCCTCCAGTGAATTAGTGTCCCTGCTGCGGCACTATCCACCAACCAACCAGGCCTCACGATCTTCATGTGCTTCCAATCTTTGATCTTCGTAGCCGTCAGTGAGCAAGTGATGATATGGGTCCTATGTAAGGAGTGATGAATCCCTCTGAGATGGCTGGAGTGATAGAAAAGGTGCAGGCACTAATGATTTCTTATCCAGGTAGGGCTGGAAAACACCCCCATGCATCACTATCAATTGACGTAGATCTTGAACTGAAGGATTTGTCCACCCGTTAATCTGTCAAAGTTGAGGCCCTGCATTCCTGCGGTAACAATGCAGATACGCACATATATTGAAAGACCACTAAAGATTTTTTTTCTGGCACCCACGTCTTGGCTTGCATCAAGGGTTGCATTTTGTATCTGCAGTTTGGCGCACTTGCGATGCATGTACTCTCCGAAATGTCCAAAGCGAGATGCGCCGTAAATCTCAGGATTACCTTCAGTGTCACCAAGTCCATGGGTCAAGGTCCCGTGTGATGTCGCCCCAACTTGCTGCTCGTCACTTTCATCACGGAGACGCTTGCGATTCAGGGACTCTTGGGGAGCTGTGATTTGATCTCCGGGTAGCACCACGTTCCTGAGAGCCTCGAGGAACTCTGGATCACCGGGACCAAAAAGGTCGGAGGAATCAGTAGACGCAGACGATTGAAATGGTTTCACCATCAACCTCCGTAAGGCAATACAATGATTTAGGAAGAGGCAAGCATGTGGTCTCCGTGTCCCGTACGACAACCCGGTAACCAGTGAAGCAAGCGTTGTTTGTCTTTATTTGTTGGAGGTCCAACAAATTGCAAATAAACCACTCCACTCCACATTGCCATGTGGGTTAGCAGGCACGTTAACGTAGAATAAGTAGGCTCTTCAGACTATCGCTATGATACATTATAAACACTGTACAACAATAGACACATCATCTAACCAAGGTGAGTCCATGTTCAAAGTCAGAACACGAGATACGCTCTTCGGATCATTACCAAGCGCCTGCCAAAGCAGTCGGAGGGCCAGACTCTTTTCATCTAGCTCTCTTGAGTTACTGCGTGCGGCTGCACGAGCCCACTGATCAACAATCGCACGTTGATTTGTGCCACATATGTCTGTGAACCCATCTGAACAGAGTATAAGATATTTGCGAGGAGCTCGGGGGGATGGATCAAGGGGATAATGCGTGACTTCCGGCGTGGACGAAATATATGGAGGCGTATGGTTCCTCATCAAGAATTCTTCCCAAGGAGATGTGTCGTGCTGACCAGGATATAAATTATAGAGAATACGTCGGGTGAACTCGGGTGGTTGTTTGAAGGGGGTGTCTCCCAGACCTGTTCAATCATCGAGTAGGTCAGCGGATAGTAAAGTATGAAAATATGAATGTAACATGCATCGAAAGGGTGCAATAGCTCCAAGCACACGACTATCCACAATACACTCCGGCTCACCAGGGTGAGCATTCATGACGCGCTGGACCTCAAGCGGATTTTCCCCGTTATGAAATTGCGTCAAAACTTCCACGTTCCACGATTTTTGATCAGTCTCTGAGACCATCACTTGAATTCAAAAGTTAGCCGTCACGATGGACAATATCGTCACGCTTTACGTACGTCCTTGGCAGTCACCCAGGTTGGCAAGCCATAGATTTTGGTGATCAGGGTCAACAAGAGCTACGAGTGCAGTAGTACCATACATACACAGCCTTGCCTTCGTGTAATTTTGGCCTCCGGAAAGTTGATCATCGAGAACTTCCTGGATCTGCAAGTCCGACAAGCGAGATAAAGATGACAAACCGTCCGGGAAAAGTTCCAGGACGTCATTGGCGATGGCGTCATCAAAAGCGCGAATGGCCATCGAAAACATGTCCGCAATTAAAGGTGGCGGTACAACACGGTCACCGTGTTTCCGAGTGATCAACTCCAAGTGTTCCCGCACAATGATAGGCATGTGATGGGCCACATGCTCAACGGTATGGCTACCCAGGTGACCTGTGGATAATTCCTGGTAATGACACAATGACCAAGCACATTCTCAAAACTTGTGCCTACCATCAAAAACTGCAGACAGGGTCCAAACGCGTCCCTGAATATGTATCTGCTGAATTGCATAACGGTCTTGCGAGGGAGTCTCAGCGCAAGGTTGGAAGTTGAGGGCATCTGCACGCCACCGTCCCGTCGGGTCAAATTTGACGCTGTGGAGGTTGGAGGCTGCCGCCAGGTGATCCCAGGCAGCGTCATGGTTCAAATTTCGAAAGGGACGTGGCCAATCATCTGTAGGACTACACAGATTGCCAGGGATATCGCCGAAGGAGGCAAACGATGTAGGACCGGTATAGCAGGAGCATTCGGGGCTTCCACCCATGAGGCGCCAGTCACAAAAGAAGTAAGCGCAGGAGAAATGTGGGGAAGCGGAATCCCCACTTTGTTGTCGGACCGCTTATAAGTCATTGCTGCTGTCATGTGCAGTACTGGGCGTTAAAGTTCAACATTAATTACAGCAGTTTGCATAATAAGAGAGGCCGGCGGTATTTTCCAAAAAAAGCGTGCATTTGTTTTCGAAAAGTAGTCCTACAAAGATCGATTTTTATCTCAACAACGAAGCAAGCTATTTACATGGTCCAAGCGACAAAACTGATCAGAAAAATCGAACGCAGACGACCAGCGAAAAAAACCAAGCGATTCGGTGAAGTTGGTGGTCACCTGCTCTCAGAGCCAACAGTCTACAACAACACTTTTTTCTCCGGTCAAACGTCTCCCTTACCCCACTATGAAAGGTCACACATTGTCGCAAGAACTATGCGAAATTATCATCCGAATGCTACCACTCCTTGACACGTCTGAAATCATGGCATACACTGGTTCAAGCAAATCGACAATAGAAAGGATTGCGCGATGCTATAAATTGACTGGGAAGCCGTAGAAAGTTAGAGGGGTAAGAATGGTAGAACTCGAATGATGGACTTGGAAGATATCGAGGTGCGTCCATATTCAATCTCTTTCTGTGCAAATTCTGACATATAAAAGTACAGGCATGGCTGTTTGTCCCGCAGCTGTGATATGTATCTAGATGAGCTCCGTGATGAGATTAGCAAGGCTCGCGGGAAACACCCGTCATTGTCCACCATCTGGCGAACGCTTCATCGCACGGGATATTCAAGGAAGAAAGTTAGTGTCTTGATTCTCGTCTCGTTGACAATGATGTTTGATTGATGTGTGCAATAGATCACTCGAGAAGCAAGAGAGCGGAACCTTGATAAACGTGCTGAGTACATGTATCAGATTGGCCTCAAGTATAGACCCGACCAACTCATTTTTGTCGACGAGAGCTCCACCGACATCTGGTGCGGAGCTGGATCCACCTGGCATTGTGGCTGCTGACGAAGTGCCAGGCTTTTTTTGGTGGAATGGGCCGTGGCCGTGGTTTAGTCTTTGAGACGACTTCCTGACTTGAAGGATCTTCCACCTGTGTACCACTGGGGAGCTGTGATTGCTTTTTCGGAGGACGGCCGCGTTTACGAGGCTCCTTGACCTTGCGCACTCGTGCAGGAGCCTTTGCCATCCTGCGAGACAATGTAGCAGACCGGGAAAAGTGAGATGTGTGTGAATTTGGTTTGTATACTAGTACTAGACACGAGACAAGTGTCCACTTCGCCAGATCGTTCCATTCGTTCTACAGTCGTCTGCGCCTCATTGTTCTTATCAAGTTTGTATCTTACCGCTTGTCATTATCTTGCTTCGTTACTGAAATAAAAATCAATCTTCGTAGACTGTTGGCTCTGAGAGCAGGTGACCACCAACTTCACCAAATCGCTTGGTTTTTTCGCTGGTCGTCTGCGTTCGATTTTTCTGATCAGTTTTGTCGCTTGGACCATGTAAATAGCTTGCTTCGTTGTTGAGATAAAAATCGATCTTTGTAGGACTACTTTTCGAAAACAAATGCACGCTTTTTTTGGAAAATACCGCCGGCCTCTCTTATTATGCAAACTGCTGTAATGACATATATCAATAGATTTGGTGTCTTTGTATGAAAGCCGTGCGGCGTGCGTATACGCGTGGCGTCAAACGTCACCGTGCCAGCACCACATTGAAAGTTTAGGACGGAGATGGGCACCTGGCAATTCAACGTGATGGGATATAGTTAACTCCCGCAATCCTGTGTTTGCGGAGTTTCGCGCGGTCATTCGATGCAACACAGGCACAATGGGAAACCTCCGTTGAAGGACGAACGCAAAGGGCAATAAACTTATGTAAAGCTTAAAACCAGTGTCCGCACAGATAGCTAGACTTAAAAAAGTGATACATTACACTACATACGACTTGCGTTTTTTAAGAGCTACTAGTAATCAAGATCGTAGTCGTAAGCTACAATATAGTGACGAAAAAAATGTATACAATGTGCGTGGTTGTAAAGATCGTGGTAGGTAAGATCCAGTCTGATACTCCAGGTCCATGCAGAATTGTGAGAAGACATTGCTTATTTACGGAAGAGGTTGCGAGATCCGCCCGTATTTGTAGGTGTGATCCAATGCGATGGGTCAGGTTCCGGGGACTGCCTTACGGATGCAGCGTACGACTCGGCGGCGGTTAGCGGTTTAGAAGGCAGTAGCTGACGTTTCAACACGTTTGGTCTCTTGGGTACTGAAGATCCAAGTGTCGTTGTCGAAAATCGAGAACTCAAAGGGTCCGATTTGACAGGCTGCCGAGGTTCGGGTCTGGAACGAACATTCCCTGTCGTTTGGGAATACAGGGAACCTGATAGCCTATTAACATCGGAGTAATCATATGATTCGCGATGGTTGTAGAGATGAAGCGAAGGAGATCGGCTCGATCCCGAGCGAGAGTGCTCGTGTGCGCCCATAAGCGTCTCCATTTCCTTATGGTGCCGTGCCTCCTCCGCAGCGCGCAGTTTCCATAAAGCAATTTCCTCCGTCTCAGGCCGCGTGCTACGATTGTGCCCAAAAAGCCTCTCTCCAAAGCGGGCAAGTCGCCATCTCCAGTTTTGCTTGTGGAGGGCCTTAGCAGACGCAAATGCTGCTGTCTCCTTTGCTCGCTGCTTGCGAGCTCGGCGCCGCCAGCAGTATAAAAAGGCCACAAAGATGAAAGCACATCCAAGCGCCATGAGTAAAATCTCCCACCACTGCAATCGTTGGGTTGTGGTTGTAATAGGAGTCGATAGCCCTGAGGGAAGCGCGCCTGAACTGGTACCAGAAGGTAAGACTTGTACAAGTTCTGAAAGGCACGCCCCAAGACTTGGGATAACACTTGTACCGCTGGTGCAGTTAGCTGACGTGCAAGCACCCCCACGCAGAACTTGACTAGAACTTGAGCAAGCGAGGCAGTTATTCGGACCGGCGCCTGAACAGCTAGCACAGCTGGAATCGCAAGACTGGCATGTTGAGGACGTTGTGTCGAAATACTGGTTCTGACTGCAAGTAGCGAGACAGCGACCACTTGTAAGGACAGGGAGTGCTTTGTTGCAACTTGTGCACTGGTTAAAGGATGCACCTGAATATGTTGCACAGTCAGCATGGCAGGAAACGCAGGACCCGGAAGAACTAAACGTGTTGGAGGGACAAGAACTGACGCACTGCCCATTTGAAGCTAGCAAGTTGTTCGCGCATGTCAAGCAGGTGGTAGCGCTTTCCGCACAGCTACTACAGGATGAAGAACAAGCTGAATACATGACGACATCAGTCTAATTTAGTAATCAATCGAATTGAGACAGTCCGTACCTGGACACGTCAAATTATCTTGAGGAGATAGGAAAGTACCAGATGGACAACTTGTCACACACTGCCCTTGTGACAAGACAAAACCAGGAAGACAGCCGGTACACTGAGCTTGATTGACGGTAGATGCCACATTAAAATTGGATATCTGGCAGGTCGTGCACTTCGGTCCACAAGCTGAGAATTACATATTGAGTACACGTCAATGCACAGTGGGATACACTTACTGTCGCACTCATGCTTGTCATTGTTGGAAATCATATTGGAGCCTGAGCAAACACCTCCAGAACTGGTCGTCACGCATGACCCATTAAACTTGTACGTGCCGGATCCGCAAATGACACAATCGTTCGAATTTGGCCCGGTACAAGTCGTGCAAAGCGGCGAACAAATCGCGCAACTAGACCCAGCACCGTAACTTCCGGTAGGACAAGTCGTGCGATTTGACGTAGTTTGCGGAATGGCATCGCACATTGTGCGGTCGTTCCCGTCCTGAGTAAAGCCGGACGCGCAAGTAATGCAGTCCCCGGTGCCATCAGCACACTGTTGACAACCCAACTGACAAACTGAAATCAAAGATGAGATTGGTGAGACAGAAAAAGAATGTATCGTAACTGACTTTCGCAGTTCCCGTTTGTAGCTAAAAAGAAACCGGCCGCACATGCAGCACATTGAGTTCCGTTTGACGCCGAGGTCCAACCACTAAGACAGGTACACTGTCCGTTAGCGCCACATTCGCCATTGATACAATTGCAACTCGATGGCAGGTTTGACACTACTGGCACCAAGCAACGTCCCGTGCCCGAGATTCCATCATCGCATGAAGTACACCCTGACGGACAGGCCTGACACTCCGGTCCGAAGAAACCAGACGAGCACGCCTCGCAAGATGAACCGGTGAATCCGCTTGGACATTGACACGTCCCAGAAGAGGAGCAAATGCCATCTCCGGAACAAACCGGCGAACAGGATGACGATTGCAGGTTGAGCAACGACAGGGACCCTGAGGCGCTCGCAGGGAGCTGGCTGACATCAGGAATAGAGTTCCACAAAATGACACGCCTGTTCCTGACAGGTAATAGCCAAAGCGAAGCTTGGAAGGGAGCTCGACAGCGTGGTACGGCATGGAAACATTCTGGTGAGACGAGTCCTTTTTGGCCAAAGATAGTTTGGCAGAACAATTCACAGTCCTGAACAGACCTAGAAAATAGTCAAGAATGAGCCAAGTGATGCAGGTAGCGACTAACCGCGCTAATGACCCATGAGAAGATCGAATTACTTCGAATCCAGGCCGGACGGCTGTAAGACAAAGCCAGTTATCGTCTTAGTTGGAAGAATCGAGAACATCACCTTCCTTGTGTACCAATAAAACTAACACGTTCAGCCGTTGGCTTCAAAGAGTACACACCGCAATACGATGCTGGGATGCGCAAGCTTCCTCCGATATCAGAACCGATGCCCAAGGCGGATCCGTCCATGGCAAGCAAAGCTCCCTCTAGTGCCAGACGTTGTTATTTACTAAGATATTCACAAGCATATGACGAACCTCCACCAGAGCTGCCTCCGCATGTATACTTGTTGTTCCATGGGTTTGTCGTGCGACCCCAGAGAGGATTAGAGCATTCGAACGCGAGCATTGTCTGCGGTACATTGGTCTTCACGAAGATGATGGCACCAGCAGCTCTGAGTTGAGCAACGACCTACAAGTAATGACAGAGAGAATGGGTGAATGTGATAATAAGGACATGCGCAAGCGTCTTTTTTGCCTGGGTTGTTGGCCCATGCTGTGAACCCAATGGTCGCGTCGTATCCCTCGATCTGGTCTACAGCAAAGTTCAAAAATGTATCGGTCGCACATGGAGCGATGTACAATTATCTTTGACGCTGACTGGAACACCATGAAAAGGTCCCCGCAGTGTCTTTGTGCTCGCAAACTCTGCATCAAGCTCCTTTGCTTGCTTTCGGGCGTCCTCATATAGGACTGTGAAAGGTGTTAGGATGGAAATACCAGAAGAGAATTGGCGAATCTACTCCCCTTCTGTAAGACAGTTTACCTTGGCCTGAGCTATAGCAGAACGCGCAATGTATGCCTCAAGGACTTCGGAAGACGTCCATTCTCCTTTAGCTATCCTTTGCACAATTTCACTAGCTACAGAGGTCACATCACAGCACCCGCGGCTTGTGCAGTGCCATACATCGATGTCGACATGTGCGTCGCTGACGGATTGAGCTTCGATAGCAGGAACCGAGCTTGACTGCCACCGTGGTCACAGACGATATAACGTGGTATAGGGAAACGGTCGACCAGTAAGTCCTGTGTGTACAGCCGTCAAAGTGAGTCAGAAGCGCAAAGTTGAATTGTCGCACCTGAGCATCTGTAACAGGGTTTTCCAACAGCTCTTTGAAGTTCTCATACCCATCCTGATCTTGGTAACCTGCCTTCCTCCATTGGGCCACCGTTTCACCGTGGAAAATAAGAGTATGGAAGGTGTCGAGGAGGAGAATGGCAAGACAGGCTGGGGCTCGACATCGAATGTGTACGACATCAGAGTGGGTTGAATCATAATCAACGAGTTGTTTACATCTTCTTCGTTGAGAATATGTCTGTCAAATGACCTTTAAGCATCCAAATATAATACACAGCAGAGGTACAGACCTGTAATCTACAAACTTCTGGCAGAGACGGATGAGCATGCGGTCGAGCCAGCGTAAAACATCTGGTGAGTCGTCTATTTCAGCCTTGAACACAGCTATCCTTGCCATAAGTACGGCAGCGGCTTCTTGGTCGAAGGACGAAGCAATGCTAGGAGAGTTCGCTTCTGCAAAATTCCGAGCGATTGTGGTGACACGCAAACGCATTTGCCCCGACGAGTGCTGATGATGGGTAACGAATTGAATAAGACCCCTTGATCCGGGGGACAATGGCTGGCCCGCAGGAGTAACGACCTCGAAGTAAATGGCAGCAGATGTCCTAGGTGTGATGGAGTTGATTCGCCAGGCTGATGTTTGACCCATACCGATTTCCGTCTCGCCAACGCAGGCAGATTTCTTCCCAATGGAGATTGCATGTCCGATAAGGCCAGAAACCTTCAGTTCTTTAGCTGTCTAAATAAATTCAAGTCAAAAAGTTGTGTAGAGTATGCGAGGCGACTTGCCTGTACGTCGAACGTCGCATTAAAACCCATCTGCAAGATGTCCTGGTCGTCCTTATTGAACACGCGCAGGAAGCTTTGCTTGAAAATTGACGTGGCAAACGAATCAAATAGGACGATGACGCCGTTCGTCGAGTTGGGTAACGACTTCATCTCCAGCAAGCCCACTTGATCCATGCAGCCAGCAAATAGATCGACAGCGTGACCATTATTGGATGCTCTCTTCGCCGGACCTTCATAGAACTAAAACAGAGAGAACTATGATGCTATCGAACATTGTTTCACTAATCTAGGACAAACCTTTAATGCACATTTGTAGTGCTTGACGCTGTCCCGTTCGATGTCGTGATGAGAGCGGATAGGTTCCTTGAGTTCGCTACTGACAACCATGCCTGGACCCTCCGTTGCAGGTCCGCCCGCGAAAACCATGATACGTGAGCCCGTGTTAAGGAAAGTCGTCTGAGAGATATGTTGTCACGCGTAACTCTTCTCACCACAATTGCTATACACACCTCCAGGGGTCCAATGGCTAGATAAGTCGACCGCTCGACCAGCCTTGATATGTAGGTGTTTGCTTGATCCAACTAATCAGTTCGTCCCGCCGCACCTTCATACCTTGATCTGCCGACTGAACTTTTGTCTTCTTCCCATCTACGAATTCCCACTTTTGCTCTTTAACAGTCACCAAACCTTCCTTGAGCTCATCACCGCCCAAAATCACAGCAAAAGGAACTTCATCCTTTTCACCAGCCATGAACTGCGCAGTGAGCTTCAGTTTCCTCTTTGCGAGGAAGTCAGTCTGAAAAAAAAAGAGTTAATACATGAATTGGAAAACGACAATTTGACTAACCTTTATGCCTGCTTCCCTGAGTTCCTGCACGAGTGCAATCCGCTCTTCCAACAAGCCATCACCAGCAGCCAACACGTATACCATGGTCTCTTTACTCCGCATCCTCTTCTCGACCCACTTTGGCCACACAATTGCAAAGATACGGTCAAGACCAATACTGACCCCAATACACGGGAGCCCTGGTGCCTTCTTCCCTTCAGCAGCGGCAGCGGCAGTGAACATACCAACCAGGTTATCGTACCGGCCACCAGCAGCAATGGACCCGACACCAACCTGCGATTCATCCACTCCATCCTCTTCGTTATCATCAGCTTTGGCTTTTTTCGAGGGTTTCGGTTTTGGGGGGGCTGGGGCTGGGGACTCTGTTGCATTTGCGGAAAGAGCTGGTGGTGCTGATGCTTCGACGATCGCTTCATAGATGATGCCTGTATAATAGTCTAGACCACGGGCGAGAGACATATCGAACGAGATCTATGCATACATTAATATATATCATGTTCTAATTCACGGAAAGCGAGCTTACTTTGTCGAGCACTTTATATGCTCATAGGAGAGTAAAGAGAATATCCATGTCTGAAATGCCCTGCTTCGCGCTCGGGTTTGCCATGAGAGTGGCATCCGCTTTCAAAAGATCGAGTAGCGATGGACCACCTGTATAACAAATGAGATGAGATACTTGGCTTTGCATAAAATCAAGGCTGCCTACCTTTGTGCTTGACATACTCTCCAATCTTATCAGCGACATCTGGAGAAAGGCCTTTCTCTTCCGTCATTTCTTTCTTTACTTCTAGCCAGAGAAGCTGCACGCAATTAGAACCAGCATCGAAAATGCATCTCTATCGACCAACCTTGTCCAACTTGTCTACAGCAGAGGATATTGATCGAATCTTGTCCTGTGGACCGCAAGAACGACCTCAAGCTGGAAAAGTACATAGGATGAGGCCAGAATCACGACTTGAAGTAAAGGCAGCATACTGTAGTGTTAAGCGCGTCGCAACCCATGAAAAAAAGGTTAGATATATATGCGCGTCAGGAAACGCGCATGCAGACCATGATTCAACATTTCTCCCAAAGGACCAGCCATTCCCGTTCTCCGTGCCTGCTTGCTGCACTTGGATAAGCATGGATATAGACCGGTGGTAAGGTATCTACTCACCCGTCCACTGCGTCTAGACTTTGGTACATGAACAACCCAATCGCCCATCTAAGTTTCGAGGGTCAGCGTGACACAAGCTTGACACAAACAATAGAATGCGCGCACGTGAAGTAGATCCACTGAGGAGGCCCGACTGCTCCATCTTTCTCCGTCAAATAAAGTGGGTCGTAATATAGTAGCGTGATGACATTGAAAGCGACAATACACAGGCCAAGCAAGGTTATCTGAACAAGTTTGACTGACGCCAAGAACTAAGTGGTAATAACATACGGTATTTGGGGCGATGGTGAGTGGAAAGAGCTTGATGAACCAATTCCAATATGGCGTAAGGAGATAACGCGAAACCAAAGATCTTATTTTCAAAGTTCAGTATGACAGCAAAAGAACACTCAATGGAACAGTACCCACTCATCTACACCTTTATAGGAATACTTTTTGAGGTTTTTGAGTGCTGGCAGTGAGAGGTAACCCATAGAAAAAATCCCACTCTGCCACATAAAAGTATGTATTATGGTGGGTGCAGCAATAGTGCAACAAGGACTACATGCGCTAGTGACGAGTACAGAGCATTACGACGTGTGCGAGTAGTAGCCATAGTATGGACCGGGCGCTGCTTGTAATTCTCGTTTGCTAAACACAAAGTCAACGCGTGGAACGAGGAAGCAGTCTATAGCCTGAATGTTGTGTTTGCGAAACGCGTCGATTATGTACCGTAGATAAGACCAGGTATGTAAGGTGCAAAGTAGCTTTGCGTATATTTACATCTGTTTTAGCAGATTTCAGAATGTCCAGTTTTCACTGGGGTTCATGCACATGACTGAAGCGCATCTTGAAACCTATGAATGAAAGGGTAAGTCACAATAGGCTGCTGAGTGATACAAGGCAAGCAAATGGATACTGACAAATGAATCGATGTGATGGAATCACTGTGACTGCAGGATCACAGATAAGCGAGGGAAAGGAAATATCCATCCCCAGAGTCGCTGCCACCAAAAGAGACGGCATATCCGTAGTGGAAGACAAATGGTGCAAGGGCCCTGGTAAGTCGGAATGCCAGCAGTGGCCTCGGTATGCACACCAAACTTAACATGGCCTCCACCCCACCCCACAATGTGCGTATGGTGCGGTAAATATGGGGGAAGGGGTGGGGATGGAACTCATGTGCAGGGTGTATTGATAAACAACGATGGTGTCCCAACACCAAGTTGCTCAGACGGAGAACTGGTCCACAGTAGCCGTTGAACACCCACGTGTCTGAGTCAGAGTCAGCGCTGAAGGAGGGGTTGATAACAGTGAAGCGGCTACCGATGTGACAAATGGCATATTATAGGCCAGGAGGAATGATACTGGGGTTCACAGTACTATATGATAGTCCAGAAGATTGCCGTCTGGTCCGTTTTGTCCAAAGACGCACTGGGATTTACCCTGGAGGAAACAACGTTCAAGCAGTTTAAGAGACCGGACTTGAAGCTCCTTGCATGGTCAGCTAATCATCGGCTTAATGCTGAACTGTATGCTACGCTGCTCGGACACTTAGCAAACGTTCGGTGAGCATGGCGTCGTTACTGTACCATTATCCAAACTAATTATCCGCCAGCTTTGTGAGTGTCACGGATCGTTTTCTTTGCGAGCTCGAGCCTGTAACGAAGGGTCAAGTGGCGAAAGACCTCGATACGAAGTACAAGCATCTAGTGAAAGGGCTCTGTCACGTTCAACTGAGAGTGAGATCCTGTCCTCTGTATTTTTGTGTTCATGTATCAGCTAGGTATGGCCGCCAGAGGCATTTGAGGAGGGAGCCGAGTTTCTGGAATTATTAGCCAAGTCTTTCGCAAATGCGCATGGTCTTCGGTTCAAGATCGCTTTTGCCGATACGTTGACTCGTCTCTTGCACCCCATTGGAAAGGTATTTCCTATTTGCTGGCTGGTACTGGTACACGCTAATATGACCTCAAGACGGCGCAGGCCGAGGTCAATCACCCACAATGAGAAAAGGCGATCGAAAGGATCTATTCGTAATAGTCTATCTATGAAATGGAATGAACCTTCACATCTCGCGAGGGTCGTCTTAGAAACATGAGATTGTATATCCTCGAGGTGCGCACATATCAGCCTAGAATCTGAACAGATCAACCAAAACTGTCAGAATCCACCAAACGAAAATGTGAATGGGGCCTTAGGCCAGAACAATGCATGCAGGCTAAGGACAGAGTGAGTCTAAGAATATCCGTCGAAAAGGCAGGAAGGATTACAAGTGACAGCCGAGTTATATCATTCTGATCAGTGTGAAGTTTGCATGCGCTCTTGTTTCATGTCGATCCCGAGGCGGAGCAAGAAACTATTTACTTTCAACTGCCGCAGCAAGGCCTGTGCACCGGACAGAGAGGTCAATACGAAACTCTAGAACAACCCATGACGGAAATACAAAGATACTATGCAAGAATGCCCACCAAGAGCCCCTGTTTGCGGGATGAAGACTTGAGAGTCCTGGTTCAGGACTTGCACGAGCTAAGCGAGTTCTTCCAGAAGACGAAGCCTCAGGCGCAACTCCTACCGAGTCAGCAGCTGGAAGATAGAGTCGCCTCCATTCTAGCTAGATCTACAGACGACTCCAACGACATGCCTCAGACTCCATTCGGGGATGTACTCCAGATCGGTGGAGCTCTGATCTTAAGTCCGAGGTTGACGCATTCAAATATGACTCTCCAGCCTTTTACTCGCTGACTAGCGCCATAAAATGATAGGCATACATACAAAGATCTAAGGCATGCTCACGGTCTGAAATGAAGGTCCACGTTGACGATAGAAATGGTGGACATGCCCACTTCTGCGCATCCTTCAGTGTCAACTTAAAGCGAAATACGACACTTGAAAAGACGGAGGGACAAGACGTGAAGTACCAGCACAACACTTTACTCAATCGCAACCGCATTGCTGAGCGCTTCGGTGACAGGGACGAGATAGAAGATAGGTCGAGTGCCAACCATAGTGATGCACGGAATAGTATAGTCATGGCATCAAGGGGGGGAGTGATCTGAGGATCCGTTTCTCATTGTTGTCTTGATACGCGACAATCGCTTCTGCAATGACCTGTGGTTCTGGATAAGACCTACTGAATACGGTTTTGTCATCTTGCAAAACAAGCAAGATCATCGATCGCAGATCGAGCAGACACACATCTGTTTCGGCAACTCGCTGGTTATCGCCACAGATCCGTAGTGGGATATTATGACGTGCGGTGAGGATTAAGCCACGTTCAACGAAGCCGAGTATTCGAAGAGTTTTCTGAGCAAACGCGTCAATGAAACTTTCTTGAGTGACATTGGTAGCCAGGTCAAGATGGCCTAGATATTCGAAAACGGCGTCTGAGATATTCTCGTCATTAAGGCTGGGATTAAGGAGGGATGAATCTACACCCTCTAAGGGCGTTCCATGGTTTTGACGAAAAAACTGTTCAGGCGACTGAGGCGTGACGGTGATGTTGTATGCCATGAGATCGTTGAAAGTCCAATCACTACCAGACTTTGCAGACCGAATAAGGCGAGCACCGTCAACCATTTGCGATTGCACCTTTTAGGAGGGAGATCAGAGGAATATTTAGAACCCTATGATATTGATGAGCAAAAATCTCTCACCTAAGACCTAGCTGTTTCGTGTTTACTTGAGAGTTGTACAACAAGGGGCCATCAGCAAAACCGGAACCAGAGTTGTCCGGCAGCTCCCGGGAGGACTCTCACGCCACGTTGCTGACTTCACCATCGGTTGTCTTACATGACTCTGTGAATGCGTCAAATATTTTATCAAAAATTATTCGGAGACCAAGAATATTTGAGTCTTAATAAGCCGTTGCTTTATTGAGCGTCTTAAGCTTATACTATCATTACAGGGAGCAGACTCGGAAAGAACGTCACCTCGGGAACAACAGATACGATTCAAAAGTACAATGACGTCTTCGATAGGCTTATGCAAAGCTTATGGGACCAGGTTGCTTCCGATGTAGTCATACCCGTCCATGACATAGCTATACATGTCCATGATATGGGTAAGTGTTCGAACGTCCTCGTCACTTGGCATATATTCACACCTTTTTAGAAGAAATCGGGCCTCGGCGGTATGATATTGCAGATGGCGCAGGACTAGATGCCAGAAAAGAATGCCTTGAAGGGACGCGCACGGAAATCCTATCCCAGATCACGGACTGGGTCAGCAGCACTGGGGACAACGTTCCAGGCATGCTGCGGATATCTGGCCCTGCAGGCAAAGACAAATCGGCCATCGCCCTTTGGTCGGTGCTCTCTTTGTTGGTGCTCTCTTTGATTGGCGTTCGGGTTCCTGTTCGTGGATGCCAATGTCAAGAAAACACATCTCCTACTCTTGATTAAGGTGCGTCATTCTTGTCTGGTGTGGTCGCTACTTACGTGGCGGCCGTCAGGCCATCGCCCTTTTTAATGCAAATTAACATGAGGAGGAAATTATGCGTGTCCAAAAATGCTGGAGGGCAAACTGTAACCAGCGAGACCGCCCTTCAGCTCCCACTCACTTACTACGGTCCAAGTGTGAGTGGTTTTGTTTGCACATTCGTTTCTATGGCCGAAGAAATGTGCTTCAAGATAACTATACATTGTGTACTATACTGATGCCCTCACCTTCCAGATTCCCTCAGGCAGTGACGGCGCTTGGACTTACGGTGGTCTCACCTCGCCAGCAGTTTCCACTTCCTCTCTAACGTCCTCTCCTACCGTGACATCCTCCACCTTTACCCCAACATCATCCTATCTGCATCGTCTTCATCATCCTATCAGTCTACATCTACATCCATTTCCACCTCTGCAACATCAAATCATTTTTTGAACGCAATTGCCTATGTCACACTAGGATGACTACAGGGGCGCGGACGAAAGACCGTACACCATAGAATACATAGGTCAAGTTAATAAAATATAATATCATCTCAACCATCCTCGATATTAGCCTCTTCTCCCTTAAGGTACAAGCCCTTTTCCAGTGCTTAACGCATCTGCCCAGCGCACGTCAGCAAATGCTGACGTGGCTCGAACATATGCGAACGACACCTGAAGGCGCCAGAGTGAGCGGAAAGGAGTGGAGGTACAGGCGAGAGCAGACACACGGCTTGCTAAGTATACAAGTCCCTTTCGTGAACCGTCCATCGTTGTAGGCGTTCAATGACAGCATCATACATACCATCCACAGATCCTACATGTCATACTAGGACGACTACAGGGGCGCGGACGAAAGACCGTACACCATAGAATATGTGGACTCGAATTGGTTCAAAGGAAAGCGGAGCAAACACGTCGAAGAAATGGAACTTGCGCGCATGCGTGCTAAGCTTGGTACAGTTTTCCATTCTTCCTGTTGACAACTAACAATTAGTCCATGTTAGTTCTTACGCGCCCTCAACGAGACATTTTTGATCAAGTACAGCAGTTTGTATTGCAAAACCCCAGGAAACCCTCACAGCACCGTACTGCGGCCCTGACAATGCCTAACACGTTTCCCGCTCGGGAACGGAAGTTCATCAGCACCCTGGCGGAGGAGTTGCATCTGTCGGTTACATGGGATGAGTACGATGAAGAGGATCAAAATCTTGTCACATGGCGGCTCCCAGGATTTTTGGACGAACCCTTGGCAGAAACTGATCCAGAGCAGGCTAACGGAGGCAGTAATAGTGAGAGCGAGTAGGAAGATGTGGAGGAAGATGATGAAGAAGGTAGGGCTGCAGTAGATCGAGTGTCAAAGAAATTCGACAAGGCCCCTGTGGTGGATGATGATGATGATGAAGGTGGGGGTTTTGACGCACGACATGAACAATCCATCAACGACAAAATGTCCGAATGGAAGAGAGGATATTACAAGGTGCGTCCCCGCCTTGTATACCGTTCGTCAGACCAACCGGTTGCACGACAGGAGAAACTTGGAATCTCCTATGATGACCCTAAAGAGATGGACGACTTGATATACCGCTACGCAGAGGGTCTACAATGGGTTATGCATCACTATTACAGTGGGATCGCCTCCTGGGGCTGGTTTTACAATTACCATCACGCCCCGCGGATATCTGGTACTTTTTACATTCCCTGTCCTCATTGTGCTATGTTCACATTTTCTTCAAGATTTACGCGACCTTGGTGACAAGTCGTTCATGTTCGAGCTGTGTAAACCTTTCCGTCCTTTCGAACAACTGATGGGCGTCCTCCCGTCTGCAAGCATGGAACATATTCCGATAGCATATCAAGTATGTTCAGTGGCCTGTGTCATGCATTAGACTAATCAACCATAGGACCTAATGTACGATCCAAATTCACCGATATTGGACTTTTACCCTCTTGAATTTGAGCAAGACTTCAATGGAAAGAAGCAAGAATGAGAAGCAATCGTTAAGATTCCCTTTATTGATGAGCAGCGGCTGTTATGAGCAATGAAATGTGAGTAGCAAATTCCGCTTTTTGGTTGTAGTTCGTCATCGTCCCATGTGTGCAGCTCGAGAACATAGGTTGACCCCAGAGGAACGCCGCCGCGATGGGTTTGGAACCAGTACCAACTTTATCTTCAGTCCTGGAGAGTCCACAGTCTATCCTTCATCGTTACCGGATTTCTCCCCTCCTATATATCGTTGCACATGTAAGATGGAATCCTTCGACCTTCCAACTTAGTCTTGGGTCGTTTCGAGAGATGTAAGAGTGCTTGGCGAGTGAGAGAACCTCCGAGTCCATTTGTGCGGGGTGACAGTGTGCGTCTGAGATTCCCTAGTAAATGTGCATTGTTACAAAACTGGGTTGTTGGGAGTGTTCAGTGCGTACGTGTTTTGGATCTCGTGGTACGTGTGGGTATTGGACCTGAGTCGGCCTGTTCCCTCTTTCTCTTACCAACCCTTTCTACCTTGTCCCTCTGCCTCCAAGCCTCAGCAGCACTCCTGGCGCCCTGAAAAAGATCCCAAGTATCACACAACAGCATAAGTCGCTGTTGAAATTCTCGAGACTCGTCTGATGGTTGTGGGTAGCGTTCCAGAGCAATTACTTGTGAAATATGTTAAGGCAGTAAAAGAGTGTGTCGTCCTCCAAACCTGCTCGTGTGTGCGCTTGTCACCCATCATGCCTACAGCTTTCACCGGAAGCAAGATGGTCATGGCCTGGCGAATTTGATTGTAGAGGTTCGCCTTGCGAATCTCCTCGATATAAATATGAATATGATCCGCTTGTTGCAGGATCTTCACCTGTTCGCATGTGACTGGACCCAACGAATGGCCAGACCAGGACCTGGGAAAGGATGACGTTGAACCAGGGGTGCTGGTCTGCCATTACAGGCTCGATGAAGCCAAGACCATGAGGCACAGACCACATGATGATAGTTGAACATCACAAATGGCCCAGGAAAGGCTTCATGTCCAAAGTGCTCCCCCAAGCCTGGTGTGGTACCGCTGGCCCCATATCCCAGGGCGCAACTGACAGCATGATATAGTAACAATTTATCACAGATGACCCAGGAAAGGCTTCACATCCGAAGCGCCCCCCCAAGTCTGGTATGGTTATGTCGGCCCCATATCTTGGGACGCAACTGACCACATGATGATAGTAACAAGTTAAGTATCACAGATGACCCAGGAAAGGCTTTATGTCCAAAGCGCCCCCCAAGTCTGGTATGGTTATGTCGGCCCCATATCTCAGGACGCAACTGACCACATGATGATATTAACAAGTTGAGTATCACAGATGACCCAGGAAAGGCTTTATGTCCAAAGCGCCCCCCCAAGTCTGGTATGGTTATGTCGGCCCTATATCTCAGGACGCAACTGACCACATGATGATATTAACAAGTTGAGTATCACAGACGACCCAGGAAAGGCTTCATATCCGAAGCGCCCCCCCAAGTCTGGTATGGTGCTGTCGGCCCTATATCTCAGGACACGACGGAGCAGACAATGGCATGGGAGGTCTAAAAGAGTGATATATACCTGTATTCAAACTCAGATTCAATCAAAAGTATGTTTGAAGCTCTGGTGGAGATTCAAAACCTTTGGCTGGCCATTTTCACGCTCGACTCCTCGAATATTGAAGCACCCTGATTGACATCAACACTGTGAGTGCGTCTCCTTACTAATGTCACCTTTCGAACAACTGATGGGCGTCCTCCCATCTGCAAGCATGGAACATATTCCGATAGCATATCAAGTATGTTCAGTGGCCTGTGTCATGCATTAGACTAATTAATCATAGGACCTGATGTACGATCCAAATTCACCGATATTGGACTTTTACCTTCTTGAATTCGAGTAAGACTTAAATGGAAAGAAGCAAGAATAGGAAGCAATCGTTAAGATTCCCTTTATTGATGAGCAGCGGCTGTTACGAGCAATGAAATGTGAGTAGCAAATTCCGCTTTTTGGTTGTAGTTCGTCATCGTTCCATGTGTGCAGCTCGAGAACATAGGTTGACCCCAGAGGAACGCCGCCGCGATGGGTTTGGAACCAGTACCAAATTTATCTTCCGTCCTGGAGAGTCCACAGTCTATCCTTCATCGTTACCAGATTTCTTCCCTCCTATATATCATTGCACATGTAAGATGGAATCCTTCGACCTTCCAACTCTTGATGGACTCCATCTCGTCCCTGGACTATGCGAAGGTGTATGCCTTGGTGCAAAAGCCCTCGCTGGATTCCCTTTGTGGGTACATTACCCCACACAGCACAACTAGGCCTTCACGGTGTCAATGTACACGGTTCTGAAAGCCGCAACAAGTCAATGGCAGTTCACATACAAAATCCTCACGAAAACCGCAAGGTAGAGGATATCGCCCAGGAAATGGTTGGCAAACGCACTTTCATCGGTTGGCCTTTCTTGCAAGAAGGGCTGGTCACGGCCGTGTCCGATTCATTGTTCAAGTATGAGAAGTTGGTACTCGTGCCTGGTACTCCGGCGAAGGTTGTTTCCAATCTGCATTCCCACCAGAGCTTGAGCCATTGGAAGGGAAAAGCTGAGCGGACTGAGATGCTATATTCGAAGAGATGTGGAGTGATCACTGGTGGACGTCGATGTCCTGGTGCACGTCTGTCCACTAAAAGGTGTGTGCTGGTACTTTATGGACGTTCGCTCTGTACACATTCGTGCAGGTTTGAAACGCTTAGAACCAGGCGCATTGGTTAAAGACTACGAAGGACCCGAAAGAGAACTCGAACAAGCCGTCCAGATGGTCATTTCAGAAGTTGCATCCGAAGATCCCAGGTTCCTCAAGAAGGATGCTCCACCTCTGTCGGAGGAATTTCCTGACAGAACGAACATTTTCTTCCTTGGCGAACACGCGTATGGTGTGGCTGCCCAGGTGTCTTCAACTACTGACAGCGCTTTGTCTGTTGTTCTGGCAGTATGTCACAATGCCCTACCACAATTTATCTTTCTAAATGATCTCGTAGTTCTTCCTTTCATCTCGTAGTTCTTCCTTTCAGATAAAACGGAGAATAACAAGTTCAAGATTATTGTTGATAATCGTATTTCACAGCACTACTTGCCATCGTTCAAAGCAGCTTCCACAATTGGAATGTTACCCAGAGTGCTCTCCAAAATCACATCAAGCTTCATGGTTCTCACCTCCGATCATCAAAAGAACAATCTCGGACTGAGCATCAAGTTCGAGGCCAAGGGCTTGAAAGTCATTGACTACTGACGGAAGGCTGGTCGTTATTGGGAGTTTAGCGAGAAGGCAGTTGACCTCATTTGTGAATATAAGGTTGGTCCTGTCTGGACCAAGGGGGCGACGGTAAGCTGTTGGATTTGCCCGACAATTCCTTGATCTCATCTCTAGGATGATAGATATGGCTCGCACTACAGACATCTTTGACTTTCACGCTGATGCTGGGGTCAAGGAAGTAAGGTCGTGGTTCAAATCGAAGAGGGTCCGAGATCTTGAGCCAGTTTCCCTATTCTCGGACAGCCTAGCGAAGGTATGGAATCGCCATTTATCCCGAGTCACGTTTCATTCAAAACTGTCTTTAGAGCACTTTCAAAGAAGTTGAACAGGTTGCCGATAACATCAATAAGACCAGGTCCAAAGCTGGAATCAAGAAACCCACTGTGAAGAATATCCCTCGTCACGCAGTTCTACAACCATCGCACGCTATCTATCGACTCCAGAACCAGCGCTTTGCCTTGGGAGACAGGGTTACTATGGTTCAAGATTCAGGTGGAGTTCCGTTGTCTGCAAAGGGTGTTGTCGTTGGGTTGAATACAAAGTTGATGGGTGTTGTGTGGGATGTGTCATTTATGTCCTGGGGACAGCTAAGTGGAACACTTCTACAGCTGTTAACTAGGTGCACGGGCGTGAAGACCTAGTTGATAGACTCATAAAAATTGCCCACCATTCATAGTATGTTGATCCTCCTTCAGGCTCAAGCCATGCTGATTCAATTATGCACAGGTTGTGAGTGTGTCAACCCTCCTTCCAGCTTGATCCATGCTAATCGAAGGCCTTGCCCACTGTTTGCAGGTTGTAAGTGTGTTGATTCTTCTTCAAGCTCGAGCCCGTATTGATCGAAGTTATCGCCCCCTGTTTGCAGGATGTGAGTGTCTCGATCCTCCTTCAAGCTCGAGCATTTCTGATATCCCTTCCTTCGCCTGTTCAGTACCTTCACGGCTCTCAAGTTCCGGTAAAAAATAGTGTGATCAATGGAGACGTGTCAAGCACATTTGAATCTTCTGTAATGCTCATGCATCACATAGAACATCTCTTAAACATGTCTCCCAAGGGTCTCTTTGCTCTCTCGCGATCAGGTAACAACCCTGATGCGCCTCATGGTCTTGGCTTCATCGAGCCTGTAATGGCAGAGCTCGTCGACGAAGTTGAGACGCTGCGGCAGGCTAATGCAGACCGCACACGATGCATTGATAGCGTGTCATACTCGGTGAAGTGAACACTTGTCTAGTGCTTTACAAGGAGCAGGGGAATTTACTTTTATTAACTCCCACTTTCGTGATGGTATTCTACGCAAGTTACCGTTTTGAAGTAAATTTCAAGGAAACTATTCAGGGAATGTTTTCGTTAATATCAGTGTTGACACTGTTGAGATGCAAGATTTCCCAAGAGTGCTTAATTTTTTATTAAACTCAGATCATCAAACTTATCAGCAAAAGATTTCGACGGTCTTCTTCAGTCAAGTCCACCTTGAGAGTCCTCAATCATACAAAATGGCTGAAATACACGATCAGTTCGATACCATCCTTATTCTTGACTTTGGTTCCCAGGTTCGGGATTTGTGTTCTAGCTCACATCGTCTCATATATTGATCATCAGTGTCGGTTTAGTACAGTCATCTCATAACAAGAAGATGTCGTGAATTGAACGTATATGCTGAACTTATGCCGTGTACATCAAAGCTAGCAGATCTCAAGTTCAAACCCAAAGGTTCGCTCGTGTGATGCAGCGGGAAACGCGTTTCTGACGCAAAATTCCAGGGATCATCCTTTCCGGATCTCCATACTCTGTGTATGACGACGATGCACCTCACGCGGACCCTGGTATCTACACTCTGGGTGTTCCTATCCTTGGTATCCGTTATGGCCTCCAGGTCTGGTTTTCTCGAGCATCATGGTGGACACTAACTCACGCAGGATCCAGGAGCTCTGCTGTAATTATAAGGGACAGGTAGCAAAATGCGATCATCGCTAATACGGGCTTGCAGAGGTTCAGATTAGCAGGTCCAGTGGATCTGGAAACTCCATCGATGCCCTGTTCGAAGACTCAGCGATCAGATGCAAGTGCGTGTTTTTCGTTTCGTCTGTCATAAGCCAAGTTGACTTGCAATAAGGTCTGGATGTCACACGGAGATCAACTGTCTGTTATGCCTCCTGACTTCCATGTCATCTGACGGACGAACACCGCTCCCTATGCCGCCATCGCACATAACTCCAAGTCGATTTATGGCATTCAGTTCCATCCAGAGGTGACACATTCACCGCAGGGAAGGCAGCTCATTGGTCGATTTGTGTTGAATATATGCCAATGCCGACCAAACTGGACAATGGTGAAGTAATCACGGTGCTACGTTTATTGTCATGTTCACAGTGATTGCAGGAGGAATTTATTGACAAGGAAATCGTTCGCATCCGAGAGATATGTGGCCCGAAAGGACGTGTGATTGGCGCAGTCAGCGGAGGCATTGACAGCACTGTTGCAGCCAAGTTAATACACGAAGCAATCGGCGACAGGTGCGCCCCTATGTTCTTTTCGTGACTTGTATCTTACTCGCATACCAGATTCCATGCAATCATGGTGGACAACGGCGTGCTTCGTCTGAACGAAGCACAACAAGTCAACGACATACTGAATAAAGATCTTGGCGTCAACCTGACCGTGGTGGATGCCTCTGAGCTCTTCCTCTCCCGACTTCATGGTGTCGAAGATCCGGAGCAGAAATGTAAGATTATTGGGAACACGTTCATCAACGTTTTTTTCGAGACAGAAGTGTCGAAGATCGAGGAAGCTCCCGAGAAGGAAGAGAATGGAGCGGAGGCAAAGGGGAAGATTGAATGGCTGTTGCAAGGAACGCTATACCCAGATGTCATCGAGAGCATCAGCTTTAAGGCCCTAGTGCAACCATAAAGACACATCACAATGTCGGTGGGCTTCTCAAGGACATGAAGTTGAATTGTGTCACTTATGATATATCTTCGAAGCCCCCTGCTGTAAGTCCTGTCATTTTGTCTTATCCAAGTTAAGTTTGATTTCATTTTTTAGACTGTGGAGTGGCTATGATTGTTGACGACGCAGCGTGAACACGGAAAACAATACATAGAATATATGTTCAGTATACGTAATTACATAAAGTAGAAAGTATGCTGACAATAAGACTGTTTGCCTTTGTTGCGGCTGTACAAGTTGTACCTGCGAGCCACAACTTGGACTCTTTTGATATGACAACTATAACGACCACAAGGTTGATGGGGCATCTAAGCCTTTAAATATTTTACAGATAGTCAATTCCGTGTAGTCCAACAGCTTTCTGTGGCTTCATCAGCATCCAAGGACTTCATGAGTTCTCGTCCACAGACTGCCGTCACCGACAACGCGAAGATTTTCCCGGTCTTTGCAACCAGGCTCGCATCAAAAGACGTCAACGAGTATATAAACACTGCCAATAAGCTGAAGAACTGGTTGGGTTCTGAGAAAGCGTACTATCCTGACGCTCTACGTAATGTAAGTGTTAGAATTCTCGATCGGCTTGACAGAAGCAAGACTCAATAACTACTTTTGACCCCTAACACCAGATCGTTTTGCTCTTCGAGGTGTGTAGATGTATCGCTTTCTGCTCTATTTGTTCATCTTGTACTGGACAGATTGCCCACCAGACCTTTACGACAGGGTTTCTCCATATAGAATTGTCAGCAGTGGCCGCGATGGACATATATCAGGCCTTAATTCGCGCCGTGATTCTTTTCTTGCCGCTTTCACTGAGGAGGACCTGCAATATATGTGTTGATTCTCACCAAGTATTCGGCTGTTTGTCAATTTTGTCACGTAGTCCAACTCCACGACTTGATCCAAAGTTCCTCTCGGGTTTCGGCTAGAATCACATATCCTGTCCGAGCTGAAGGCGAAGCCACGGCTCAAGAATACAAGTACGCAGGCATTGATTAAACCTGAACATCAATGTCATGATCTTGTTTTAGGACACTACCTCAGTAATCACAATTGCCTGGGATGCGACTCCAAGCGCAAACCTAATGTTTCCTAGTACTATTCTTAATACTACGCAAGCGGAGCCTTCAGTTCAATCACCTGTAAGGTGTGCACGGGCTGTGTATTCATGGTTTGACATATAAATTTATAGATTACAATGCACATTTCGACCACATCTATACCCTGCTCAGATATTCGCATGGACACCCCAACCAGTGCCTCTATCCAGAAACCCCTTCCAAAACTGCAGCCAAAGCGCCAATCTCTGACATCTTCACTATCTGAGCACCTCAAACACCGTGACCTCGAATGGTTTAAGGCGCATCATCAGCCTGCAGCTTCTCCTGACTCAAAGCCTTTAAGTCCTGCTGCTCCCGGGCCACCCAGTGTGCCTAATGTTTCAAATGATGTGATGGGACCGCCTGCGGAGAAAATACGACCATCTCGCCTGCCAGGAAGGATACCTCTACGACCGGCATCTACTGAACCGACTACAGTAAACGAGCCTGCAGCTCCTGCGAATGCCGTTGATCTGCTGAGTACCTCGTCTTTTACTGAGATTTTGGTGCCTACAGATGCTAAAGAACTCAACCAAGAGGAAATCGTACCCACTATGGTTGATGTTGTTATGAACGACTCTCAAAGGCAACATGTGCCTCAAGGTTCAGAAACACTTCTCTTGGATACACCAGGAGATGTTGTCCCCAAGCTCACGATGCCACCAGAACCAAATACAGATTCCCTAGCCCCAAGTCAGCCACCTGCAATATCCTCAGATGCAGGTGCAGGAAACCACGGAGACAAAATATTGTTGTCTCCAGTAGATAATACCCCTTCGCAAGCCGCCTGTGCGAGATTTGGAGGGGAGATGGCCGTGATGATGTTTCGGCAAGGACTCAAGTCACCTCCCGGGACAATCAACCTTACTTTCAATCTCGATCATACACTCTATCTCCAAATTGCTCGGTGGGCTAAGCGTAAATCATCACCAATGTATGTGTCATTTTCATTTTCTCGCCTTTAACTACTTATTCAGCGGTTTACAGAGATTTGGAACAAAGTGTTTGTGTATCGTTCGCTTGCTATCATCTCCCCAGTCTTTTGCCCAATCCACCAGAAGATGATCAAGCGATTTCGTTTGAGCAACTTACAATGCATTCACAATGTTCATGGCCCATATCTGGAGACCTTTCATTGCAGACAAAGCGGGATGGGAGGGGTTTTATCATTCCACTAGCTCCACCTATTTTTGTGAGTGTCATCGCATAGTGTACTTGCAAACTACACTGAAGACGGAATGACCGTTTGACAGGTTACTCCAGACAATTGTGTCGATATCTCCGCATTTATCAGAAGCGGAGAAAATGCCTTTTCGGTGGTCCAACAGAGCGACATGTCAGACTACATGTTTATTCTCCACGCCCACCATCCCACGCCTGTGCAACTCAGCCATCTTGCTTCTTACAGAAAGAGACATGAGGAGTGGGTGAAGATCACGCGTGCTTTTTGCACATCTGAACCAATGGAATCGTTATGGAAGCGATCGCACTCGCGGTCATGAAGGATTCGTCATAATTAATATTCTTGTAATCAACCCCTCGAGCTTCGCAGTCCCGTTATGTCTGTAGTACTTGTGCATTTCTGGTCAGCTTATATTCTGTAGCATAGTCGGCCAATTAAATGTGTTTTCCATCGGAAGCTTACAAAGTGTGGCGCTACGATGCATGATGCATTTGGTGAATGACACGATTTGTCTTTTTGGAGGGATTCTTCAAGTTGCCAATAGGTCGAGATGCGATAATTACATAAAATGCTGCATCATGGATAGTTGGCGCAGCAATATATACGGCACTGTGGCAATAGGTGGTCACCCCCATCATGAGTCTTCCATAAGCTCGGGACCAGCCTGGCTTATACCACCACATCACCCTCAAAGACGTGCGTCATAATTCATGCATCGTGCCTTGGAAGCGCAGTTATAGTGCTAGTTACAGACTTACAATACTCGCTCCGGCGTAATGGTACATCCTGCCTCGGACTCGCTGCAAAGACCCATCGAATGATCAAGTTGAACTCTGGTATGCCCCTCATAAATCGTTTTCAAACTTTTGTATTACACAAACCTTTTGCAGCTCGTCACGGTACCAGGCCATCATACAAGCGTTCGATGATTTCATTGAATCATATATTTATATATAGGCCTCTGGAAGGCTCCCGTAAGTAGAGTTCAGACTCTGGAATATTTCCAGAAGAATTCTGCTTCTTTTGACAATCGCGAGGCCCACATTCTGAGCTTCGCACCGTACTTCAAGCCCTCAGCCCGCAGGATTCTGGCTCGATTAGTAAATAAGCATCCAGCCATTCGCCTCCGATGGTTGAGAGCTTCGTAGCATGTCTCAGGGTCTGGCTCGATTGCCATTCGCGAGCGAGTACATCCCTGACCTATCTCACTATAATACTGCGACATAGTCTGCAACGTTTCAATGTTGTCTGCATTTTTTCAGGACAATGTCACCACTTCTGCCCCTCTCCACGAATATTCATGAACCCCAAAGGCTTTCTCTTGCCCGCAAACTCATTTTGTTAGTCATGTTCTGTCTTACTCAATTTATAGATACCTTGAGTATGTCAGCTCTCTTATCTGCGATTCCTGCACTTGAGGCATCCATGGGTATGACTGAAATTCAATCCACTTGGGTGTTTAGTGGGTTCCGATTAACTTTTTCATCATTCCTACTTATCGTGCGTGTCCATCCCGTAAAGTCCTGATTTGCACTTCAATGCATAGTTTTAGAGTGGCCGTCTCAGTAACGTATACAACCCAAGTTAGTACTGTGCTGCCTAGCATACCTGACGTACATGCTAATCTAATGGTTCATAGAAACTGTATTCATTGGAGGAGTGTCCACTCTTGGTATCCTCTCGTTGTGCGCAGGATTCGTTTACACCACAGTTCCTATCCTTGTTCTGAGAGCAATCACTGGAATAGGTGATCATTCTTGCTGGTGTGTTGGTTCTGACTGATGAAGGTTACTTCTTAGCTTCTGCGATGACGATTCCCTCTGCTCTAAAACTATTGGTCAAGGTATTTCCAGATCCACTCAAACAGGCTCGGGCTGTATGGTTCTTTGCAGGCTGTGGTGCGGTGGCCAACAGTGAGCATCCCGCATATCGTAAGACAACCCTCATAGTTCCTTTACATAGTGGGCGGTCTTGTGGTCGGTGCAATGTTCGTTCAATGGGTGTCTTACCATTGGGTCTTCTGGTTTGTGGCATGCGCGGCTTTTCCAGTGGCCCTGATTTGTATTTTCATGATACCGTCACAAATCGGAGAGACTGCAGGCAGTCGTAAGCCTAAAGGGGCAAAATGGAAGTCCCTTGATTTGGTTGGCATAGGCGTCTTGACTGGTATAAATCTTTCAGCATACTTTTCTTTGTGTCGCTTACGAACTTTGATAGTTTCCTTCATCTTGTTGATTTTCGCCGTGACATCCGGTTCCACTGATGGTTGGAAGTCCCCGGTTGTATTGATTCTCCTGATCATTTCAATTATAATGATAGCTGGGTTTTTCTACTGGGAAACACTTTGCCTGCGGACCAAGCTGCCATGTATGTCAACGGAAATTTTAGCATCAATCACCGGCTGATCTTGTACCAGACCACCATGGACATGGTTCTACAACAACTTCTCTGTTCTGTTCGCCACTGCACTTTTGCCATCCTTTTGGTGGAGTGGTGGTTATGTTTATTTTTAGTATCATGTGACAAACCGTGTTTCATTGGTCAGTGATGTCGACAGCCGTTCACATGTAAGGTATTCGCTGTCACTTCATATCGCCAACCATCAAGATTCTTTGTTCTCTAGGTTGCCACTCGGTATCATAGCCTTTGCTGTGAGCTGCACTGGATCACTCTCTCGTATCTACAGTCCGAAGTGGATTATCCTTACTGGTCTATCATTGTGCATGGTTGCCACCTTACTGCTGGCGCTCGGTGGGGGAAAGCCTGAAAACTATTGGCCATTTGTATTCCCAGCATTTGTACTTGGCAAGATATATCATGGTACCAAATGGCACTGGACCTCAATGTGACTATGTGAGCCCTATAGGACCATATAAATATGCACTGCAGGTAAAAGATATATCATGGTACCAAATAGAACTGGACCTCGATGGGACTATGTGACCTCATATAGGACCATATTTATATGCGCTGCAGGTAAGAGATATATCATAGTCCAAATGGCACTGGACCTTGATGGGACTATGTGAGCCCCTATAGGACCATATATATATGCGCTGCAGGTAAAAGATATATCATGGTACCAAATGGCACTGGACCTTGATGGGACTATATGAGCCCCTATAGGACCATATATATATGTGCTGCAGGTAAGAGATATATCATGGTACCAAATAGAACTGGACCTTGATGGGACTATGTGACCTCATATAGGACCATATATATATGCGCTACAGGTAAGAGATATATCATGGTATCAAATGGAACTGGACCTTAATGGGACTATGTGAGCCTGTATAGGACCATATATATATGCACTGCAGGTAAGAGATATATCATTGCACTAAATATGAATGGTTCTGCATTGGACTATATTATTACCTCATCTAGTTTCCTATCTATGGTGTACAGTCTTTCGTCCACACCCCTGTAGTCGTCCTAGTATGACATAGACATCCAGCACATCTATGAACCACTGTTCGACATAAACATAAATTAAGAGTATGGTTCCTTTCGGTTTTCAAGGCATGTGCAAAAAGACTACATGGCACATAATAAGTCCTCAAACCTTGTTTCTAAGTTATCCAGGCGCTTTCTTTACAGACAGTCTAAGACCATGATCAAGTCAATAACCAATAAATGATCAAACTCAATGTGACACTCACTAATGTTGCCGAGGTCACTGCAAGCCTCCTTGACCTGCGCCGAGAGCATTTTCTCGTCCTCACAAACCCAGACATGGGGATCATAGAACTGCCATCAAACATGAATGACAGCAATCTTATAGAAGATGACCTAGCAACATACCTTCTTGTCTGCACCTTCAGGGTTACCAACTTGAGTGAGCAGGTAATTTTTCAAAGACACCCATGATAAATTGACAAGAGAGTATGATAGTGGATCTAGAAGGCATCAGAACAGTCTTTGAATGGGAGCAAAGAGGTACCTTATAAGCTACCGATGGCTGTTGAAACAACTTAGAAATCGATAAGTCTTTCACTCATCTGAGTTGTCTGATCGCCATTGTAGGTATCAGCAAACTCGCCCATGGTCACACTGCGTACCAGTTTGTGAATGCAGGCAATAAGCCCTTCTTAGTGAAGCCGAAAGTTTTTGAGTGCATCTATGTCATACTATAATGACTACAGGGGTGTGGACGAAAGACTGTACACCACAGCAATTTTTTGTAAGATGATAGCCTGAGTGCTTATAGTAGGTAGAGGCCCATCTCAAGTCAGACATTCTAGACATGACCTATCATCTAGGAAAGCTGCTTCCTACCATTTTAAAGGTCACTGAAGATGATACACCAAGTCTTGAAGCTCCAGAAATTTTTTGTCTGATGATAGACTTGGTGCCTATAGTAGATGGAGACATATTTTGAGTCAGACATACTAGACATGACCTATCATCTAGGAAAGCTGCTTCCTACCATTTTAAAGGTCACTAAAGATGATACACCAAGTCTTGAAGCTCCAGAAATTTTTTGTCTGATGATAGACTTGGTGCCTATAGTAGGTAGAGGCCCATCTCAAGTCAGACATACTAGACATGACCTATCATCTAGAAAAGCTGCTTCCTACTATTTTAAAGATCACTGAAGATGATATACCAAGTCTTGAAGCTCCAGCAATTTTTTGTAAGATAATAGACTTGGTGCTTATAGTAGATAGAGGTGCATCTTAAGTCAGACATGCTAGACATGACCTATCATACAGAAAAGCTTCTTCCTACCATTTTAGAGGTCACTGAAGATGATACACCAAGTCTTGAAGCTCTAGCAATTTTTTGTCAGATGATAACCTTAGTGCCTATAGTAGGTAGAGGCCCATCTCAAGTCAGACATACTAGACATGACCTATCATCTAGGAAAGCTTCTTCCTAGTATTTTAAAGGTCACTGAAGATGATACACCAAATATTAGAGCTCTAGCAATTTTTTGGCAGTTCATAGCCTTAGTACCTATAGTAGATAGAGGCCCATCTCAAGTCAGACATTCTGGACATGACCTATTATCTAGGAAAGCTGCTTCCTATCATTCTAAAGGTCACTGAAGCTGATACACCAAGTCTTGAAGCTCCAGCAAATTTTTGTCAGATGATAGACTTGGTGCCTATAGTAGGTGGAGACCTATTTTGAGTCAGATATTCTAGACATGACCTATCATATAGAGAAGCTTCTCCCTAGTATTTTAAAGGTCACTGAAGATGATACACCAAGTCTTGAAGCTCTAGCAATTTTTTGTCAGATGATAGACTTGGTGCCTATAGTAGGTGGAGACCTATTTTGAGTCAGACATGCTAGACATGACCTATCATCTAGGAAAGTTTCTCCCTGGTATTTTAAAGGTCACTGAAGATGATACATCAAGTCTTGAAGCTCTAGCAATTTTTTGTAAGATGATAGACTTAGTGCCTATAGTAGGTAGAGGCCCATCTCAAGTCAGACATACTAGACATGACCTATCATCTAGAAAAGCTGCTTCCTACTATTTTAAAGATTACTGAAGATGATACACCAAGTCTTGAAGCTCCAGCAATTTTTTGTAAGATGATAGACTTGGTGCCTATAGTTGCTAAAGGCCCCTCTCAAGTCAGACATGCTAGACATGACCTATCATCCAGGAGAGCTGCTTCCTACCAATTTAAAGGTTACTGAAGATCATACACCAAGTCTTGAAGCTCCAGCAATTTTTTGTAAGATGATAACCTTAGTGCCTATAGTAGGTAGAGGCCCATCTCAAGTCAGACATACTAGACATGACCTATCATCTAGAAAAGCTGCTTCCCACCATTTTGAAGGTCACTAAAGATGATACACCAAGTCTTGAAGCTCCAGCAATTTTTTGTCAGATGATAGACCTAGAGTCTATAGTAGTGGTAGGTACATTTGAAGATACACATCTCAGGCACCATCAACCATGCAACCAAGCTTCTTCCCATTGATTTGAAGGTCATAGAAGACAACACACCAAGTTTTGAAGCTCCAGCAATTTTTTGTAAGATGATTGCTCAACCTCTCCCCCTGGACCAGCAGACATAATATGACAATATTAGAAATGAGTGCAAAATCATATATCCCCATCACTACAGTATATATACCAGTGCATCTGTTAGATATTTGATGTCCTATGGTGGAGTTATACTGTCCTAATATAGTGATTCAGTTAAATCACTCAGTTAACAGTAAAATGATCATAACTCATGTTTCTGACCACCAATTTCCTTAAAAGTTGGTGCAATGGAATCCCAGTGATGTACTCTATCAAATGAGACATCCAAAACAATATGAAAATGTGTTGAGATATATATAATATATAGCCATATAGTGTATAGTACTCAATCACCACGTGCCTTCTTGATGCAGTCCAGATAGCCATGAAGATACTTCATGCTCGTGGCCATCTCTTTCATCAGGCCTTGCATCTGCACGTACTGTGCATCCAGCTTCCGCATCTCAGCATCAGCCAAGAAGAACAGATCTGGAACGGCGCGCAGCTCATCCAGCTGCCGCTGGAATTCCGCTTCATCCTCCACATCAGAGTCCTCAGCGACTTGCCTAGCGACTTCTCCCATATCCATCTCCTCCCCTTCTGTCAGCTCTATTGCCACTTCAGGCGGACCGCCAGCAGTAACTTCACTACTAGCCTTACCACTACTGATATCACCAGCAGTAGGCGGCGTCTTTGCCGCAGTCTTGGCCTTATGCTCTATGAACAAGTTAACAAGGTTAGAAGTGTGACCTGTACAGAACTTACTACCGAAGTATCTGGATTGGACACAGCCAGTCTTTAGCTTGCGGCACGGCCAACAGCTATACCCATGCTCGCCGGAGCAGAGTAGCTTCAGATGAGTGCAGCGCTCACACGGCTTTGAGTACACAATGTCGCCAGCTCTCCTACCAATCCTGGGGCATGGCTTTGGATGCTAGACATAGTGCATAAGTAAAGGCAAGCGAAAGAGAGATAGCGAGAACTTACCGAGGTACCCTCAGTGGACGCTAGTGGTGCCACCATACCCTCCGCATCACCACCGGTAACCTCCTTCATTGGCACATCTACCACAGCAACTTCCTTCTCCTTGCCCTTCTCATCAGCAGCGGCGGCTAACTTCTCTTGCTCACGCTTAATCTTCGCGGCAAGTAAAGCTGTGCGAACTTGCTCGGTCCAGCAATCATACATCTTACTCGCTTCCAGTCCTGCGGTGTTCTCTGCCGGCGGCAAGACCAATGCTAGGCTATATGTCTTCCCATCCAAACGACACTTCGCCATTGCGCCCTATACTGTAGAAATGAGCAAACACGCAGAACACCGCCGACAGTCGCTTACCGTAGCAAGAGTCCACTCGCTCATCCACTGCTTCTTCTCAGCAGCTAAGTCCTCACAGTCCTCGGGAATGCATTTTGTCAGCGCCTCGACCTTAGCACGGATCATGGCAAACTTCTCAACCAAGGCAACGGCCTCAGGGCAAAGGTCAGAACCAAGGTCGAAGAGAGACATGCTGTAGCAAAAGACAAGCAAGTCATCACGGGTATGCCAGTCATTTATAGCAGCTCCTCACTCGTGACCGCCGCATAACACATCTCATGTTCATCATTACCCCCTTCCCACAATACCACGAGTTCACCGCCAATCATGCTTTGTACACTCCGCATACCATGCATCACGCCACATGCTTGCAAGTCGCAGGAACACTAAGTCTTACATACGGTATGTTTGACCGGGGACGGTCAATATTCAAAGTGCCCAGTGGATGTAGCGAGAAAAGTCATGCTGACCGTCAAAACCCCATTTTCGGCAAGTGTCTCATTAACGTCTGCGGCGGCAACCGAAGGATTTCCTTATAGCAACAAAATAGCCTTTTCGCTCCGCTAACGCGGAACCGTTCTTCTTCCGTGAGCCCTTACCGGATCCTCGCGCCAATGCCCTCATGTCCTGTCCTATTCCATCTAGAATCCATTGGTGCATAGTTACCTCGCTTCCGCCGTTACTAAACCTACGGCAGAATTTACTTTATATCTCAAGGGGCCGCTGCATGCTGCGCGCCTCATAATTAAGTACCCCATTTATTTTCTTTCTCACTACCGGACTCGCATAGTTATCTCGTACGTGCTCGCATATGTTATAAAGGACTGAACATACATACCGTCACTCACTTCCTGTTACATCCCTTCACTAGGACTTAGTATTAGAAACGCTCGCTAGTCGCAATCTATTTGCATTTGAACATTTCTCCGTTCAAAACACGCTCATTGATTTAACTGCTGGTAACTTTACCGCTCGAAGTACCGTGCGACTTTCGACTTCGCTACTCATAACCGGACCGCGGCCAGTGATCTCGCTGGGTCACTTTCTCTTTCGTCTGCATTCCCGCTTGTATGGAAGTTGCCGCTACCGCTACCGCACCGCCGGTAGTTATAACATTTCGTCTTGCCCAAGCAACTTTGTTCCTGCCCTCGCTAGCTAACCATTGCAGCTATCATTACCGCACGTGTACCGCTGACACCACGCTAGTACCGCCGACATACCGCTACCACCACTAATCTTGGAAATCAGAATCCTAGCAGCCAATTTAGTACTTCATTGTTTCCTTCACACTAACTTAGAAGGAATTGCTTCTAACTGCAGTCCTCTTGGGTCAAACATCTCACTTGCGCCTTTAGTAGGATTAACACTGCGCTTATACTTAGGCCAGCGCTAGTTTCTTCATTTCACCGGACTTCACCAGAACTCTCCCTTGGACTTCATCCGAAATTAAGGGCACATACTCGGGTAAGGGGCACAGCGCACGAGCTGAGGCCAAGCCCCTTTGACTTTACAACCCTCTGGTACAACCCCATGTAAGACCAGGACTTCTTACTAATCTCCAGTTTTGCATGGTCGTAACAGAAGCACATGATGACTTAGGTCATAGGGGAGTATTCGTGACTTGTGCTAGACTTCTTTTGCGTTTTTGGTGGCCATATATTATTGATGATATCAAATGGTACAACAGGATTTGTCACGAGTGCCAGATCAGGCAGACTCGCCACTTGCACATACCGCCAACTGTCCCTGTACCCGGCAGTATCTTTAGGCGCGCACACCTTGACACTATGATGATGCCGAAAGCCGGCGGATTCAATTGCTTAATTCAAGCACACTGTGCTCTTACCAGTTACCCTGAATGGCGTATGCTATGCAAGGAAAACACTAGGACCCTCAGCACCTTCATCTTTGAAGAGCTTCTGTGTCGGTGGGGACCTATCACCAAGATCATTACTGACAATGGGCCAGCATTTATTGCGGCGGTAGAAGAGTTAGCTAACCATTACGGGATTCACCCTATCCACATCTCTCCTTACAATTCGCAAGCCAACGGCATTGTTGAGCGGCGTCATTATGATGTCCAGGAGGCCATCATGAAAAGTTGCAAGGGGGATGAGTTCTGCTGGTACCAGACCATTCATACTATGTTCTGGGCCGAGCATGTTACGGTTCATCATGACACTGGGCTATCGCCATATTTTATGGTTCACGGCGTCAAGCCAATCTTTCCATTTGATCTCACTGAAAGTACCTTTCTAGTAGACCTACCTGGTCAAGAGATGTTCTCCACTACCGATCTCATCGCTTACCACACGTGGCAGTTACAGAAGCGGCAAGAAGATCTCCACGGCATCAGAGAAAAAGTCACCAAGGCAAGGCTCAATTCAGTACAGCAATTTGAGCGCCAGTATGGCGCTACTATCAAAGACTATAACTTTGCTCCAGGCACATTAGTCTTAGTACGCAATTCCAAAATCAAGTACGAGCTGAGTTGAAAGACGAAGCCGTGGTACCTCGGTCCAATGGTAGTAGTGCATCATACCAATGGCGGCTCATACTGGCTAGCCAAGCTAGATGGCAGCATATCCCAACTGCGTTATGTAGTGTTCCACTTGATCCCTTATCACCTGCGTACCAATACTAAACTTTCAGTTACTAGCATTACCAGTCTAGATGAAGAAGCACTGGACTCATTGGCAGGAGAAGACAATGAAGAGCTGGCAGATGAAGACATCGGCTTCAGCACCGATGCTTAACCCCACCTCTCCCATACTGCTACTACAAACACTTGCTATCATACCACTGCTCTCTAATATCACACATTCCAGAAAAACATAAAAACACGAAAAACAAAAACCACTCAGTATGATAGTCTCAGTTCTATCCCGGGTTTCGACCAGCGTCTCAGTTTCCTTTATCAAAGTCTCCGCCCTCTAGATCTCACTTACCTATGCTATGCGCTAAAAGTGAACAGACTCTTATATTAGAATTAGTACTGCAACGGACTGCAGAGAATGGACTGATACTGCGCACTGATCATTACCATACATATTTCCTTCTACCATGGAGGCAGTGCACCACGCACATTTGACAGAACCAAGGACATCACGCACACAGTGGTATCACATAGGAATAGAAGAAGGAAGCGCAACAATGAAGACAAGATGAGCGGCAACTCGCAATTTTGGCCGTACCTTTACTCTAGTCTCGTCTTATGTGAGTACTCATTTACCTTACTATATCACACAGGCATTTAATGGACTAGTACTGGAATTTGGATATGGACATGGTACATTTGGACAGGACTGCCGACTCACTTCTCCTTACCAGCGGTACAACAACAGGAGAAAGACTTGTATGCATGCGCTACAGTATACACGTATATGGTACAAAGGAGGAGAGATGCTAAGTACTCAGTCATGGCACACTTTCTTGATGCGGTGTAATGAACATATTGGCATTGGGCTTAAAACCCCATATTTTGACACTCGTCTCACATCTACAGGAGTTACCACTAGTCCATGGCCTTCTTACCCCTTTAGCAGTACCGGTGGCATCCCATGCTTACCGCACACCGTACTGACTGCCACACCACGTTCCATGAACTGATGTCCTTCCATGTCCTTGCCATGTCCACATAGCTCCATTTGGTGTGTAGTTTGTTTTCTGTTCCTTATCACTGATTCCACGGCAAGTGTTATTACATGTTGCCTCGTGCTGCAGCACCTTGTGCTATGTTTACTTACGGTGGTTACTACACTCCAGCGCTACTGATCTCGCCTAGAGTATTCCGAGTACATACGAATTAGGATATAAGCACCACGTACCCCACACGATACAGTACCTGATTTTACACCATTACACATACTATAGGTCAGGATTATTGTCTAGCTCTGGATCAACCCAGTAGTGGACATAGTCTTTAAAGTTCCCTTATCGCTCGTTAATACATCACGCTTGTTCTCCGTTACCGCCGGCATACCACTGGACTTTTGATTGTTACTTTTGACTGAACTTCTCACGCTCCGCTACTTTACCGCTGAAAGTACCGCGGACTTCTTTACTGTTTCTTTGCACCACTTGCAACCTTACCGCTACTGCTGAGACCACTGCTCAACGTTGCTTGCTAGATGCAACTGTTACAGACTTTATCTCAACGACGGTAGCACCGCTACGCATGACGCTAGTTCTGGCGGTATCATCACTGACCACGGCAACTTACCACTGACTTGGACGCTTGTTTCACAAATAAGTTAGACTCGAACTTGACCATACTAAATAGGCATCCCCCTTTAGGGTCGAACACTCTTGTTCTTACAAGTGAAGCAGACTAGATGGAGCGCAAGACTAACATACTAGTTTAGGCAGTGGTTTATCTACAGCCCAAGCTAGGTTGTATCTTTACAGCAGTCCAGATAGCCATGAAGATACTTCATGCTGGTGGCCATCTCCTTCATCAGGCCTTGCATCTGCGCATACTGCGCATCCAGCTTCCGCATCTCAGCGTCAGCCAAGAAGAACAGGTCAGGAATGGTGCACAGCTCATCCAGCTGTTGCTGGAATTCCGCTTGATCCTCCACCTCAGAATCCTCAGCGACTTGCCTAGTGACTTCTCCCATATCCATCTCCTCCCCTTCAATCAGCTCTATTGCTGCTTCAGGCGGACCGTCAGCGGTAACTTCACCACCAGCCTTAGCACTACTGCTATCACCAGCGGTAGGCAGTGTCTTTGCCGCAGACTTGGCCTTATGTTCTATGAACAAGTTAACAAGGTTAGAAGTTTGACATGCACAGAACTTACTACTGAAGTATCTGGACTGGACGCAGCCAGTCTTCAGCTTGTGGCACAGCCAGCAGCTGTACCCATGCTTGCTGGAGCAGAGTATCTTCTGATGAGTGCAGCACTCACACAGCTTCGAGTACACTATGTTGCCAGGTCTTCTACCAATCCTGGGGCGCAGCTTTGGATGCTAGAAATAGTGCATAAGTACAGGCAAGCAAAAGAGAGATGACGAGAGCTTACTGAAGTATCCTCAGTTGATGCTAAAGGCACCACTGTGCCCTCCACATCACCGTTGGTAACCTCCTCCATTGGCATGTCTGCGACAGCGACTTCCTTCTCCTTACCCATCTCATCAGTGGCAGTGGCTAGCTTCTCTTGCTCATGCTTGTTCTTTGTGGCAAGCAAAGCTGCGCGAACCTGCTCAGTCCACCAATTGTACACCTTGCTGGATTCTAGTCCCATGGTGTTCTCAGCTGGCAGCAAGACCAATGCCAGGCTATAGGTCTTCCCATCCAAATGACACTTCGCCATCGCGCTCTATACCATAGACATGAGTAGAGACAAAGTACACCTCCAATAGTCGCTCACTGTAGCAAGAGTCCACTTGTTCATCCACCACCTCTTCTCAGCAGCTAAGTCCTCACAGTCCTCAGGGATGCACTTGGTCAGCACTTTGACCTTCACATGGACCACGGCAAACTTCTCGACCAAGACAACAGCCTCAGGGCAAAGGCCGGATCCAAAGTTGAAGAGAGACATGCTGTAGCAAAGGCAAGCAAGGTATCACGGGTACGCCAGTCATTTATAGAAGCTCCCCAATCGTAACCGCTGCATAACGCACCTTGTGTTCATCATTATCCCCTTCCCACGATACCATGAGTTCACCGCCAATCATGTTTCGTAACCTCCGCATACTACGCATCATGCCACACTGTAACAAACATATTGGCGCTAGGCTTAAAACCCTATCTTTTGACACTCATCTCACGTCTATAGGAGTTACCACTTGTCCATGGCCATCTTGCCCCTTTAGCACTCCCGCAGGCATTCCACGCTTACCGCACACCATACCGATTGCCGCACCATGTTCCATGTACCGATGTCCTCCCATGTCCTTGCCACGTCCGCATAGCTCCATTTGGTGCATTGTTTGTTTTATGTTCGTTATCACTGATTCCATGGCAAGTCTTATTACATGTTGCCTCACGCTATGTTTACATATGGCGGTTACTACACTCGAGCGCTACTAATCTCGCCTAGAGCATTCCGAGTACATATGATTTAGGATATAAGCACCACGTACCCTGCACAATACAGTACCTGATTTTACCTCATTGCATGTACTATAGGTCAGGATTATTGTCTAGCTCTGGATCTACCCAGTAGTAGACTTAGTATTTAAAGTTCCTTATTGCTCGTTAATCAATTAGGCTCGTTCTCCGTTACTGCTGGCATACCACTGGACTTTTGATTACTATTTTGACTGAACTTCTCACGCACCGCTGCTTTACCACTGAAAGTACTGTGGCCTTCTTTACTGTTTCTTTGCACCGCTTGCAACCTTACCGCTACTGCTGATATTATCACTCGCCACTGCTCGCTCGATGTTACTGATACTGACTCTGTTTCTATGATGCTAGTTCCGGCGGCATCATCGCTGACCGTGGCAACTTACCGCTGACTATGACACTACTTTTGCACATTGGTTTGACTCAGACTTGACCATACTAACAGGCATCTCTCTTTAGGGTCGAATGCTCTTGTTTTGCAAGTGAAGCAGACTAGACAGAGCACAAGACCACACATACTAACTTAGGAGGTAGTTTATCTACAGCCCAGGTTAGGTTGTATCTTTACAGCGTGCTTGCAAAATCGCAGGAACGCTAAGTCTTACATATGGTACGTTTGACCAGGGACAGTCAATATTCAAAGTGCCCAGCGGATGTAGCAAGCAAAGTCACGCTGACCGTCAAACCCCCATTTTTGACAAGCGTCTCATTACTGTCTGCGGTGGCAACCAAAGAATTCCCTTATAGCAAGTATATAGCCTTTTTGCTCCACTAAGGCAGAACCATACTTCTGCCGCAAACCCTTACTGGATCTTCACGCCGATGCCCTCATGTCCCGTCCAAATCTGTCTAGATCCATTGGTGCGTAGTTACTTCACTTCCACTGTTACTAAATCTACGTCAGGATTTACCTTGCATCTCAAGGGGCTGCTGCACGCTGTGCACCTCTTAGTTAATACCCTGTTTATTTTCTTTCTTGCTACCAGACTCACCTAATAATCTCATACGCGCTCAGACTCACTCAACCCACGCACGCATGCCAACATTATGGTTCTATTGCACGAGACCAATGATGCATGACACCCTTATTGGTATGCGCGGATCTTCCGGATCTTCCATGTTGATGCTTGGGACTGCAATGATGCATCCATGGAGAAACTGCATCAAATGGATTTTCTATTTGTGTGGTAATTCGGATGTGACGGAGATTTCCAATCTGGGTGGTCTGCAAATGTTTGCATTGCATTGGCTTTCTCTTTCTTATTGGCCAAGATCCTGGTGCTTTGGTTTTCTGGATCCCAATGTTATCATTCGTGTTGAATAGTCAAACATTACATGGACCTCAGACATTACTGGTAGTATTAGATAAGCATGGACATACTTACAGCCGTTCTTTACTCTACCTACCTCAGTGACTTGCTAGTCTACTGAGCTTACCTATTGCTGCAGGTTATGAGCCCTGCTTGAGGCAGAAGAGCAAACCTTGGACACTGAAGTTTTTGGGTTGCCTAATTAGGGAATTTGCGAAAAACAGTTTGCACAAAACAAACAACACCAAATACAGCACCAGCGCCATATTGCCTATTTTTGGAAGGCTGCTGCTGCTCTCAGTATTGAGCATCAAATATAATGTCTTTCACCACTAAACTAGGAGACGACTTTCTTCGGGTACCCAAATTGACCGCAGATGGAGAAAACTGGGTGACTTACAAGGAAAGACTGCTTTGGTCCATAGACGCTAGAGGTTTGGTTGGCCATTTGGACAGCACAACAACAAAACCGGTAGACCCTGCAACATTGTCAGGAAGAGGCCAGTCAAGTGTCTAGCTCTGGAACTCCCCAGTAGTAGACTTAGTCTTTAAAGTTCGTTACCACTTGTTAATCGATCACGCTCGTTCTCCATTACTGCTGGACTTTGGACTGTTATTTTGACTGAACTTCTCACACACCGCTACTTTACTGCTGAAAGTACTGCGGCTTTCTTTACTGTTTCTTTGCACCGCTCACAACCTTACTGCTACCACTGATATCATCGTTCGACATTACTTGCTCAACGCAACTGGTTCTGACTATATCTCAACCACAGTAGTACCGCTACTTATGACGCTAGTTCCAGCGGCATCATCGCTGACCACGACGCTTCATTCACACATAAGTTTGACTCAAACTTGACCATACTAATAGGCATCCCCCTTTAGGGTCAAACACTCTTGTTTTCACAAGTGAAGCAGACTAGACAAAGCGCAAGACTCACATACTAACTTAGGAGGTAGTTTATCTACAGCCCAGGTTAGGTTGTATCTTTACACCAATGCACCACAAAGGGGAAGAAATCCACACCTTCCAATGATGATGCCGCCTACACTGCAAATTCCAATGGCAAGAAGCGCCACTTCAAGGGCGAGTGTCACAACTGCAGGAAGAAAGGTCATATGAAGGCAGACTGCTGGGCTGACGATGGAGGAAAAGCTGGGGAGAAGGCAGGCTCTAGCAAGGCCAAATGCAAGAAGTCCGATACAGCTGCGGCTGCCAAGGACAAGGATGATGAGGATGAACCTGAAGGTGTTTGGTTAGCGCATGGATGGGATGATGAAGTGGATCGGCTCACAGAGGTAGATGAAGATGATGTACCTTCAATTGACAACATCCAGGATAATGATGAAGAGGCCTACACCAAGACCTTTGATTACACTATGCTCGCCAACTCTGGTAGACAAGATAGTGACCGCACAGAGCTATATGACTCTGGTGCCTCCCGTCATATGTCATCATACCGAGACCATTTCCAGAATTTCGTGATGATCCCACCAAAGCCTATCACCACTGCCAATAAGCACACCTTCCAAGCCATAGGAAAAGGCGACCTACTGATTAGTCTACCTAATGGCAAGAGTGGCACCCGCATTCTCCTCAAAAATGTCCTATATGCACCCAAGATGTGCTTAACACTTGTCTCGATCAGCAAGCTAGTGGCTGCTGGGTATGCTGCTGTAAAGATACAACCTAGCTTGGGCTGTAGATAAACCACTGCCTAAACTAGTATGTTAGTCTTGCGCTCCGTCTAGTCTGCTTCACTTGTAAGAACAAGAGTGTTCGACCCTAAAGGGGGATGCCTATTTAGTATGGTCAAGTTCGAGTCTAACTTATTTGCGAAACAAGCGTCTGAGTCAGCAGTAAGTTGCAGCGGTCAGCGATGATACCGCCTGAACTTGTGTCATGCGCTGCGGTGCTACCGTCGTTGAGATAAGGTCAGTAACAGTTGCGTCTAGCGAGCGATGTCGAGCGGTGGTCTCAGCGGTAGCGGTAAGGTTGCGAGTGGTGCAAAGAAACAGTAAAGAAGTCCACGGTACTTTCAGCGGTAAAGTAGCGGGGTGTGAGAAGTTCAGTCAAAAGTAACAATCAAAAGTCCAGCGGTATGCCGGCGGTAACGGAGAATGTGCGATAAGGGAACTTTAAAGACTATGTCCACTACTGGGTTGATCCAGAGCTAGACAATAATCCTGACCTATAGTACGTGCGATGGTGTAAAATCAGGTGCTCTATCGTGTGGGGTACGCGGTGCTTATATCCTAATTCGTATGTACTCAGAATACTCTAGGCGAGATCAGTAGCGCTAGAGTGTAGTAACCGCCATAAGTAAACATAGTGCGAGGCGCTGCAGCACGAGGCAACATGTAATAATGCTTGCCGTGGAATTAGTGATAACGAACGGGAAACAAACTATGCACCAAATGGAGCTATGTGGACACGGCAAGGACATGGAAGGACATCAGTTCGTGGAATGTGGTGCGGCAGTCGGTATGGTGTGCAGTAAGCGTGGGATGCTGCCGGTTACTGCTAGAGGGGTAAGAAGGCCATGGACTAGTGGTAACTCCTGTAGACGTGAGATGGGTGTCAAAATATGGGGTTTTAAGCCCAGCGCCAATATGTTCGTTACACCGCACTATTCCATGAGATGACTTGCAAGATCTTCGATGCCAAGAAGAGGGAGCTAGGGGAGATTCCAGTCAATAAAGGACTATACTGTGTCAAAGCTCCAAGAAAGCTATTTGCAGGTGTTGCCAGCGCAAAGGAACCACTCACCATGGAGGAAGTTCATGTTAGGCTAGGGCACATCACACCTGAAGCCATTAGAAAGATGCTGCATGATGGCACAATCACTGGAATCACTCTCGACCCTGCTCACTCCACTATGGGAGCATGCAAATCTTGCAAATATGCTAAGGCGACACAGAAGGCTATTGGAAAAGTGCAAGACCCACCTAGACATGAGAAGATTTGTGATGAGGTTCATACTGACTTATGGGGACCATCTCCTGTCCAAACGATAGCGAAGAGTCAGTATTTCGCATCCTTCACAGACGATCACACTTGCTTCACCAACCTGTACCTATTGAAGACCAAGGATGAGACATTCAGCACTTACAAGAGCTATGAAGCTTGGATCAATATGCAGTTTGATACCAAGATCAAATGTCTCTTGTCTGATCGCAGGGGAGAATATCTCAGTGAAGAATTCACACATCACCTCGCTAGTCATGGAACAGAGCGGAAGCTCACTGTTCATGATACCCTGGAGCACGATGGCATGGCAGAGCAACTAAATCGCAGGCTACTTGAAAGAGTTTGAGCCATGCTACATGCAAGTGGACTGCCAAAATTTCTATGGGGCGAAGCCATTAGTCACGCTATATGGTTGAAGAACAGAAGTTCGACATGCTCACTTGATAACAAGACTCCCTTTGAGATGCTTTTCAAGAAGAAGCCAGACCTAGCAAATCTACCAGTACGGGGCTGCCGAGTCTGGGTGCATGACACATCAGGCTCAAAGCTAGACATGCGAGCAAAAGATGGCTGCTGGATGGGCTTCGACCATGACAGTAATGGTCACCAGATTTATTGGGAGGATACCTGCAGAGTAGGAATTGAGCCAGTGTAAGGTTTGATGAAAGAGAAGTTCACATACCTGTTAGCACACTGCTTGCAGGGGAGCAGCAACCACTAGAGGATCAAGGCAATCAGCGCGCTAACATCCCACAACCACCCCCAAAGCAACACACACCAAAAGACCACCTAGGACCGCAGTTTGAGATTCCTGCTCCATAGCTTCAATGCTCAGGAAGAGTACAAATCGAATCAGAATATGTGAGATGCCTAAGAGATGGGGAAGGTACTCATGATGATTGAGCTAACTCACTGACACTGCCAACTGGAGTCCAAGCAGGCTCAAGCAAGACTGGCAATCTTGCGCAGGAGTTAGGCATGCTGGGAGATGATGGTCAGCTGGATGAGGACGACGAAGAAGTTTTTGCCATGGTTGCTGGAGCAGTGGAGGTTGAGGGGAGTGACCCAACTAGTGATGATGAAGCATGCAAACGCCGCAACTGGCCCAAATGGGATGAGGCAATGAACAAGGAGTTAAGAAGCCTGGAAGACGCCAAGACCTGGACAATAGTTGAGTGTCCTAAGGGTGCCAACATCGTTGGTTGCAAATGGATCTATCGCATCAAGCAGAATGCTGATGGTGAAATCGATAAGTACAAGGCACGTCTTGTTGCTAAAGGCTACTCACAGGTTTATGGTGTCGACTACTATGACACATACGCCCCCATCACACGCCTTGCATCACTGCATACCATCCTTGCTATTGCAGCCAGGAATGACTGGGACATCGACGTCTTTGACTTCCAGAGTGCTTACCTTAATGGAAAGCTAGATCCTGACGACACATGCCTTGCATCACTGCACACCATCCTTGCTATCACAGCCAGGAATGACTGGGACACTGATGAGGTTATATTCATGAAACTTCCACCTGGGCTACAGGTTAATGGCAAGTTCAAGAACCCAGTTGCACGCTTACGTGTTGCACTGTACAGATCCAAGCAAGGCGCACTCAAGTGGTACAATGAGCTGTGCAAAGCACTGGAACTACTTGGCTTTAGGCGAGCCGAATGTGATTGGGGAGTGTTCTACCAGTATGTGGAGAACGAGATCCTCCTGCTTGTGTCACATGTCGATGACTGCACTGTGACTGGGAGTGACAGAAAGGAAATTCAGTTATTCAAGACTGAGATCGGTAACTGCTACAAGCTCACTGACCTTGGACCTATTGCTTGGCTACTTGGGATGAAGGTTATATGTGACCACACAGCACGCACTATCTCACTATCACAAGAATCCTATGTCGGTGGGATACTCACCAAGTACAACTTTGCTGATGACAAACCTGTCTCCATCCCAATGGACCCCAACATTCAGTTATCTCACAGCCAATCCCCAAAAGACACCTACTGAAGTTGCAAAAATGAAGAACGTACCTTATGGCAAAGCTGTTGGCTCACTCATGCACTTAGCAGTTGCTACACGCCCCGACATAGCATTTGCAGTATCAACAGTAGCACAATTCAGCGCAGAGCCAGGCATGGCACATTGGGAAGTAGTGAAGAGAATCTACCACTACCTGGTAGGAACAAGGAAGCTAGCACTTACCTTTTGTCATGGGAAGTGCGGACTAGAAGGCTTTACAGATGCTGATGGAGCATCACAGGAGCATAGGCATGCCATCTCTGGATATGCTTTTCTCCTTGATGGTGGCGCAATATCTTGGGCTTCAAAGAAGCAAGAACTTGTCACTCTATCCACCACAGAAGCTGTGTATGTCGCTGCTACTCATGCTGCCAAAGAAGCTATGTGGCTCTGCTGTTTTGTCCAAGAGATCTTTCACCCACTCACTTATCCAATGACTCTTCATTGTGACAATCAGTCTGCAATCACACTTGCCAAGGGTGGCACTTATGTATCATGCTTGAACCAAGCATATCGACATTCGCTACCACTACATTCGTTTTATTGTCGAACAAGGTTCCCTCCAACTCATATATTATCCCACTGACGACATGGTTGCTGACACCCTTACCAAAGCTTTGCCTAGTGTCAAGGCCAAACATTTCGCTGCTGCGCTAGGACTACGCACCGTTTGAAGGGGAGTGTTGAATAGTCAAACATTACATGGACCTTGGACATTACCGGTAGTATTAGATAAGCATGGACATACTTACACCCGCTCTTTACTCTACCTACCTCAGTGACTTGCTAGTCTACTGAGCTTACCTATTGCTGCAATTCGAGGGATCCATCTTATTCCAGCATTTCAATTGGCAAGACTAACGAGCTCCTGTCTCATTCATTTGTCCAATGTGAGGCAGATTCAAATCAGGATTGGGTCTATTTCTATGTAAACATGTGAGTGCATTGTGCCTATTGACTTCTACTTGATTGATCTATCTATTCCTAGGTTTGTAGATAGAGATATGTTTATGTGATACTGAGGAGGAGGCATAGGCCACAAGATATCTCACGAATGGGACAAGTTCCTGCAAAGTGATGGGGTGCAGGTGGTAAATGAGGATGAAGAGGACAACAACAATGGTGACAACAGTGATGGAGAGGAGGAAGATGGAGAGGAGGAAGATGGGGAAGATGGGGAAGGCGGAGAGGAGGAAGAGGAAGGAGAGGAAGGAGAGGAAGAGGACCCTGATAGGATAGAAGCCAATGAGGGAGAGGAGTTAGATGACGATTTTATGGCGGCGGAGGGCTATGGTGCTCTGTAGTATAATATACTATGTTTTCCCGTTTGATCTTGTGTGATCAGCTGTCAATTCACTCATCTTAAATCTCATTATTGGGAGGCCTCAGATCAAAATTTTCTATCATGCATATATTCATTTGCTACTGTAATGAGGTACATATAAAAATACTACCACCTTATAAGTACAATATAAGGTCGCTGCCACTGTGGTTGACCTGCGTGTGACAGTGGTGACACATTTATAATGTGTAAGGTTCGTATGACGCATGCATACATGGATTGTAATACTTGAGCAATTTCAAAATTCCTAATCAGGTAATGTCATGTGCTGTGACATTTGGGCAGTTTTGGTGATGCACGTGACTTGAGCACTAGTGCTAGTGAGCGCCCGGGAAACTCTGCTGATCACTGACGTATGCGAGTACATAGGTAATGCAGTTTGACCTTGGGGCGTTAGGCCCTTGCACACCGACAGACATGGCTTGAATATGGCCTCGCTTCGCATCTGAGTCAGTAGCATCCTCACGTGACTACACCAGTGCATGCAGTGGCTGCGTCTCTGCACGTTTGCAGTTTCAGCATCTAGTATCTCCGTACATGGCTGGTAAGTCCATATTTCTTCCTTGAAAATGTGTATCCATGTTACTGAGGACATGTATAGATCAAGTAGAACTCTCATCACCTCCGTTCGACAGCATATTCCAGGTACGCTTCTCTCCGACAAACCCTGACCATCTTCTGGTATCTGCCTGGGACACTATGAGATTCCATCTATCTTTTTCTTCCGCCAAGATTTAACCACGCATTACCAGACTGTACGGTTCTATGATGTAGCCACGAACGAACAAAAGCCAAATTTGACCATCGCGCAGCTGTCCTTGCCTGCCTGTTCGGCGACTCGACTCATGCTTACAGTGGATGCTTAGATACTGGAGTGCGTATCCCCATTTTATTTTCTTGAGAAGCACGCTGACTTTTCTTACAGGCTCAATCCCACAACAGAAAAGGTGACTTCTCTGGGTCAACATTCCAACTCGGTCACTGCGCTCTCCTATGCACGTGAAATTAGTACCTCTTTCAATTCTAGTCTCTCTAACTCTTTTCCAACTGTTACCTGCTAGATACGCTTATCTCTGGCTCATGGGACCAATCCCTTCGTTTCTGGGATCCTCGTGCACCAAAAGCAGAAGTATCAGATCATACGCTCCCTGAACGTGTTTACCATATGGACGTAGTAAACAATACGCTTGTCGTCTCCATTGCCTCACGCTTGTTCCATATATATGACGTACGGATGTCCGAGCCCGCACAGACAAGAAAAAGCAGCTTGAAATTCATGACGAGGAGTTTAGCATGCATGGCTGATGGACAGGGTAAGTCTATACTTATTCCTCTCGTGTTTAGACAAACCTAAACGATCGCACCGTGCTAGTCAACTCAATATACGTGCTTCTACTCTCATTCACCTACATTTGCACTATTCTCTAATACAATTCGATGCAACACCTCGTCCTGTGCGCCGTGACCCAATAACACCTTTCATGTCCCCAATCCTTCAATCTTTGCCTAGTACCAGGGACCCACATACGTTCCTTCGCTTTCTACGCAAAATTCTTATCTCCTCTTCTCGTATGGATGCGGTTCGCACCAATGAGCCCCGTAATCCCCTTGATGTACGTTTATTTTGCATGTTTGCTTCCAAGTTAACAGGGCAAATGCTGTGTCAATCTCATCAAGTGATATCGACTCAGGACCTGCAAGATCATCATCGACATTCTGAGTCTGAGGTGCGAGTGGTGGTGGTGCCCACGCAAAATAGCATCTAGATTTGTTATCGACCTTCTCGCCACAATTGAAATTGTTAATTATAAAGGATGAGATAGGGCGTCCGCCGTCCGGTGATTGCAGTGGCAGGAAGCATTGTGTAATCGCATAAACGATTGTCTGTGATAACGTAGTACAGGCTGTACAATTGATTTTTTTTCTACTCTACTTGTTCTTAAATATTGGATGTACTCAAACGTAGCAATGTACCATATATTTGTTGAGGTAAGGAAGTGCAATTGCTCTGAATTGACGGAGAAACCTGGTTACTATGGCTATATAAGGTGAGGAAGTTATCAAGATATCGTTCGCAGTGATCACCTGCAGTTTGATATTCTGCCGGATTCTGCCAGCGGAGTTCTGCCATCTGCCAGGCAGAACCGGTTCTGCCAAACCGGCTGGCAGAATGGCGGACTTGTGCCCACAACACTACCGGAGTCTTGATCAATCGATCGATAATGATCATCATCGTGTGAACAACTTGAACATTTAAAGTACGTGTCGATTCAATCGTATGTACTCAGTATGCTTCATGCAACGCAGATCTATTCGACTACACAGATGGAACTCCTCAAGCGCAGTGTCCCTATATGGCCAACCCAGCTTCGGCGCTATACCGAAATATCCCTGCCGCGAGTGTGCATATTCTGGGGACGAATATCAAGTACTGAATAAATTCAATAGCGAATCTTTAAGTTGTGATTATACCGTGGGTGAGGCGCAAACTGACTTTACTCAGTTCGTCTTTCCTGTCTCCGATAGCGACAATCTAACCGCAGCACCAATAGGCGTGAAGTGCGTGGTGATTGGGAAGAGAGAACTCATCCGTCAGGAGCTACATATCACTACAACAAAGAAAAGGTGAGCACCGTGATCTTACATTTATTGCACGCTTACTGTCTTATTATGGGAATTGTCATAGATGACATGCACCGAATTGAACCTGCGGACTTGTTCGGACGAGAAACTCCAGAGGCTCGAGTCTTGGATCGACGCATCGAGATCTAAATTACATGGAAATCAGTGGATTTTAGTTGTTGATCCGATCTTAGCGAGAGACCAGGAAATCTATACATATTACTACGTGGTCCCGGAGAGACGCATCATTGCCTGGCTAGAGCCGGTAGACGCCTACCTTCTTTTCCAGGAGTGTACGTCAGTGTGGCATTGGAATCACAAAAGTACGTTTTTTTTGGTTTTGCCTTCTTGAATTTGATCTCGTAGGACTCGAGCTCGAGGCTCAGTTTTGGTGAGCGACGTCGTGCCAAACCGATCCGAACGTGTTTGATTTCTTGACCAGGAAACACGTCGAATATTTTCCGTTTGAGATTAAGATCAGTATCAAGGAAGTAAGAGCTCTACAGATTAAATTAAACTGGTATCGCGTAGGCGAGTTCTTTCGTACCGCGGTGCTCGATGAGATTGACTGATCGATAAACAGAGGCGTTAGCGCTGGAAAAATCTACAGCGGCTTCACTGTTTTGGACTCTGGATCAAATGAAGGAGATGGAATTCGAGCTAGCCAAGGCTGGTATGCACCCATCTCAATCTACATCGTCAAGTCGATGACCGAAGGACAGCTAAACTTGTAGGCCAAAATGAGATCATGAATGCATCAGGTGTCGCAATCTGTGGTGCGTGAGCCTTAATAATGGGCGATTTAAAATTGATTTTGTTACTCACTCACAGGCAAATTGTTCTATATAATTCGTATGTTCTTTTCTATCATACCCGTATATGATCAAATTGAATACTGAAGAAGGGCATCACCAATACTTGAATCACTATGGCCAGCCCGAAGCTCGCTTAATGCGAACGCACTCACTAGGCGAGAAACGCGGAAATATGGAGAATTCTCCGGTCATAATCGGCGCGGCAGTCGCCATGTTTTGTATCCCGATAATGGTACTGAAACGCCTTCGAGATATCTACGTCGATGGTCTCGCATGTGGGGCAGACATCAAGAGATTCACGGACGACTTCAGTGCACACTGTAAGGCTCAAATGACCGTAGTAAGTGCTGCAGCGGGCACCCAAATGAGAACACTTACCACTCGGGCTCTACCAGGCAAGCGTCATCATGGCAGTCGATGCCAGCATTCTGGCCATCCCAGGTCTAGGTTCACAAGCCGCTACGAAGGCGTTGTGTGCCGTCTCGTTCATATTCAGTTTCAACTGTATTGTCGGGTGCACGATCGCGCAACAATTTGATCACAGAATGAAATCCCTCGATTTTGCGGTTCGATGCACCACTTTTTTTGCAACTTGGACCTAATGTTATTGAGTGGATAGGTGTACTATATGCAAAAGAAGATGGTCAAACTCGTCATCCTCGCAAGTATACCAAGCTTTCTATATCTAACGAGGTAACCAGACCTGGAATTAATCGCAATTACTTGTCACTCACGGGACTACTCCAGTTTGGCCTTTTGTATCCTGGGATTTCTCGCAGGTATCTTCACGATCGACTTCGGGCTGAACTTACCCGGGAAGATCGGATGCGGGCTGGCTCTCATTGTTGGGGCAGGCCTCACGATTTCATTAACGATCGCCAGTTTTGGTCCTGGATTGATTCGATGAGAAGGAATGAGAGCTGCACAGATATTGGAACAAACTGTTGATGTTGAAAGGCAAAGCGCTGGTTCTGGAGTCGATAGATAGCGTGCGATGGTTTTAGAACTGCGTGACGAGGGATATTCTTCACAATGGCTTTCTTAATTGCAGCTTTGGACCTGTTCTTATTGATGTCATCGGCAACCTGTTCAATTTCTTTGACAGTGCTCTAAAGACAGTTTTGAATGAAACGTGACTCGGGATAGACGGCGATTCTATACCTTCGCTAGGCTGTCCGAGAATAGGGAAACTGGCTCAAGATCTCGGACCCCCTTTGATTTGAGCCACGACTTTACTTCCTTGACCCCAGCATCACCGTGAGAGTCAAAGATGTTCGTAACGCAAGCCATATCTGTCATCCGGGAGATGAGATCAAGGAATTGTCGGGCAAATCCAACAGCTTACCGTCGCCCCCTTGGTCCAGAATCGCGAAGATTTCTGGGAATTTATCCTACAAAGAACTGAGTTCCAATTCGGATGCAATTCGGACAGGACCAACCTTATATTCACGAACGAGGTCAACTGCCTTCTCGCTAAACTCCCAATAACGACCAGCCTTCCGGGAGTAGTCAATAACTTTCAAGCCCTTGGCCTCGAACTCGATGCTCAGTCCGAGATTGTTCTTTTGATGATCAAAGGTGAGAACCATGAAGCTCGACGATTTTTGAGAGCGCTCTGGGTGACATTCCGATTGTGGAAGCTGCTTTAAACAATGGCAAGTAGTGCTGTGAAACACGATTATCAACAATAATCTTGAACTTGTTATTCTCCGTTTTATCTGAAAGGAAGAACTACGAGATCATTTAGAAAGATAAATTGTGGTAGGGCATTGTGACATACTGCCAGAACAACAGACAAAGCGCTGTCAGTAGTTGAAGACATCTGGGCAGCCACACCATACGCGTGTTCGCCAAGAAAGAAAATGTTCGTTCCGTCAGGAAATTCCTCCGACAGAGGTGGAGCATCCTTCTCAAGGAACCTGGGATCTTCGGATGCAACTTCTGAGATGACCATCTGCACAGCTTGTTCGAGTTCTTTTTCGGGTCCTTCGTAGTCTTTAACCAATGCGCCTGATTCTAAGCGTTTCAAACCTGCACGAATGTGAAAGAGCGAACGTCCATAAAGTACCAGCACGCACCTTTTAGCGGACGGACGTGCACCAGGACATCGACGTCACCAGTGATCACTCCACATCTCTTCGAATATAGCGTCTCAATCCGCTCAGCTTTGCCCTTCCAATGGCTCAAGCTCTGGTGGGAATGCGGATTGGAAACAACCTTCGCCGGAGTACCAGGCACGAGTACCAACTTCTCGTACTTGAACAATGAATCGGACACGGCCGTGACCAGCCCTTCCTGCAAGAAAGGCCAACCGATGAAAGTGCGTTTGCCAACCATTTCCTGGGCGATATCCTCTACCTTGCGGTTTTCGTGAGGATTTTGTATGTGAACTGCCATTGACTTGTTGCGGCTTTCGGAACCGTATACATTGACACCGTGAAGGCCTAGTTGTGCTGTGTGGGGTAATGTACCCACAAAGGGAATCCAGCGAGGGCTTTTGCACCGAGGCATACATCTTCGCATAGTCCAGGGACGAGATGGAGTCCATCAAGGGTTGGTAGGTCGAAGGATTCCATCTTACATGTGCAACGATATATAGGAGGGAAGAAATCCGGTAACGATGAAGGATAGACTGTGGACTCTCCAGGACTGAAGATAAATTTGGGACTGGTTCCGAACCCATTGCGGCGGTCTGGGGTCAACCTATGTTGTCGAGCTGCACACATGGGACGATGACGAACTACAACCAAAAAGCGGAATTTGCTACTCAAATTTCATTGTTCGTAACAGCCGCTGCTCATCAATAAAGGAATCTTAACGATTGCTTCCCATTCTTGCTTCTTTCCATTTAAGTCTTGCTCAAATTCAAGGGTAAAAGTCCAATATCGGTGAATTTGGATCGTGCATCAGGTCCTATGGTTGATTAGTCTAATGCATGACATAGGCCACTGAACATACTTGATATGCTATCGGAATATGAATATGTTCCGTGCTTGCGGACGGGAGGACGCCCATCAGTTGTTCGAAAGGACGGAAAGGTTTACCCAGCTCGAACATGAACGACTTGTCACCAAGGTCGCGTAAAGCTTGAAGAAAATGTGAACATAGCACAATGAGGACAGGGAATGTAAAAAGTACCCGATATCCGCGTGGCGTAATGGTAATTGTAAAACCAGCCCCAGGAGGCGATCCCACTGTAATAGTAGTGCATAATCCATTGTAGACCCTCTGCGTAGCGGTATATCAAGTCGTCCATCTCATTAGGGTCATCATAGGAGATTCCAAGTGTCTCCTGCCGTGCAACCGGTTGGTCTGACGAACGGTATACAAGGCGGGGACGCACCTTGTAATATCCTCTATTCCATTCGGACATTTTGTCGTTGATGAATTGTTCATGTCGTGCGTCAAAACCCCCACCTTCATCATCATCATCATCCACCACAGGGGCCTTGTCGAATTTCTTTGACACTCGATCTACTGCAGCCCTACCTTCATCATCATCTTCCTCCACATCTTCCCACTCGCCCTCACTATTCCCGTCTCCGTTAGCCTGCTCTGAATCAGTTTCTGCCAAGGGTCCGTCCAAAAATCCTGAGAGCCGCCATGTGACAAGATTTTGATCCTCTTCATCGTACTCATCCCAAGTAACCGACAGATGCAACTGCTCCGCCAGGGTGCTGATGAACTTCCGTTCCCGAGTGGAAAACGTATTAGGCATTGTAAGGGCTGCAGTACGGTGCTGTGAGAGTTTCCTGCGCTTTTGCAATACAAACTGCTGTACTTGATCAAAAATGTCTCGTTGAGGGCGCGTAAGAACTAACATGGACTAATTGTTAGCTGTCAACAGGAAGAATGGAAAACTGTACCAAGTTTAGCACGCTTGCGCGCAAGTTCCATTTCTTCTACGTGTTTGCTCCGCTTTCCTTTGAACGAATTCGAGTCCGCATATTCTTTCTCGAAGATCTCTCGCTCCCATATAGTCATTTCGTCCAGGACGATCTGCAGTCGCTTAGTATTAATGACCCCACCCTCATTTATGTAACCATCTGAAATGGTAAGCCAATGTGCGACGAAATGAAATTCAGGAGTTACCCAACAACGGCAAGACCTTCTTGTACATATCAAACAAGCGCTCCAGTCCGTTCTCGTGGATGTGTAAATCTGGAAGATTAGGTAGAAAATCATTTCGGACAAAAACGGCCAGTAGAATGAAGTCATCGATGACTCGCTCTAGGCTATAATCAAATGTGAGAATATCTTCTATATCACGAAACTCAAGGTCCAGGTAGTCCCGCATCAGCGAAAGATGCAGAAGGTAGAAGTTGAGGCTCTTCAGACTTGCGCTGGCGTTCGGTTAATTTGCCTATGCACAAAAACTACAAAATACCTGATGTTAGCCTTCTTCTTCGCAGCAGGCCCGAACTTTACTTCCTCTCGCAAGAGACAGAAGTGTGGATCATGACTCAGAAGGCCAAGCATAATGAGATCAGCATCAAGACCGTACAAACAATGCCGCACGTTCGGGTTATAATCAGGCCGTGCTCTCGATAGTCGAATGTCTTCCATGATCTTGTGTTCACCTTCACCTGGGACTTCATGACCGGATAATACAAGTTGCACGCCACGCCAATTAGCATCTTCAGTGATCTTCTTGTTGACAAAGTATCATAGTTGTGCAGATAGTCTGACCATGAAAGGAGTACCTAAGACGGAATAAATGACATTATGCCATATGAAACGATCCATAGCGCACCTGGCGTAATGCAATTACTATCAAACACTTTTTCGTCTGGTAGTTTTTCTCCTTTCGACTCCGGCTTCTCTCTGATTTCCTTCGCTTCCTTGCCAGTGCGAAACCGTCGACTTCGTTGCTGATTCATCTTGGCCCGCGGGGCCACACCATCCACTGCCATAAAAAATGTTTCTTTTGCTTTATCTTACCAAATAAACGGTCCACATATGCAAAAATAGCGGTGAATATTTGCTCTTCGGACATCCTGAAGTGCGCATCTTCATCATTTGGATGCGAGCCTAAAATAAAAGTTGAATATGCGAGTCTTTGCTGCATTTCAAGGGATTAATCATAATTGTGAATGATTCAATTGAAGTCGAGATATAGATTATCTATTTGAAGGCTCTAGCACGAGGACTGAGAGTCGGTATGATAGCTCACCAAATTCTGGAATCTTGTTCTCCTCTATCAACTGGGAGGTAAGCGGGTACCGTTCACTACCAAGAAATTAGCTTCTATGGTCAAATGATGGACTCCTGGCTCACGAGATATAACGGAAAAACTGCAGCACGACGTTCAGCTCCTTATATCTCACAAATAAAGGATGCTCGAACCTTGAGAATTCCTATAAATTGGAAAAGGGTGAACACACTTATAAAAATCCTAGTAAATCGACATACCCATAGCAAGGAAAGGAAGAGTACACTGGTTACTGACTCGGACTTGGGGAGGATCGAAGTTGAGATGGGGAAGCTTCTTACATAAGCACCACTTAATCAAACTTGAACTGCTCGTGGCATGTACTATGGTGAGCCAAATGGACAATAAATAAATCACGTGCACGCACAACTTTCACGCACGCACACACAAATCGCGCGCACACAAGCAGAAAAAATCGCATGTAGGACCCAGGTAGCACTATAGATTTTCATAGAGTCAAAGGCAAAATAAACTATTGGGTAAAGACAGTCTAGGAGTAGCTGATTGTGTGTAAATGAGTTCCGAGTGAATGAGGTTACTATTGTAAAATGAGGAAAATGAATGAAAATCGATTAGTAGTTTATTTCTATTTCCTGTCCCAAGGGTTGTGCTTTGGTTTGATGAGCATGTTGAATCCTGAGCGGGATGATAAGAATCATGAAGTGCTGCGAAACACCTGCAGACCCTGTGGAAGGCCGGAACCAAGGTCCTTGTGTGTGGCACCAGAAACTGAGGCAGAAACATGATTAGTCGTCAAGGAATCAGTGGCAGTAACAGCAGCTGGAGTGGATGTGGAGGGTAGCAATTCACTGGGGGCACCGAAGTCACTGATATGGTATGGTTCATAGTCATCCTCATCCAGTGGTGTGTCCAAGTTTGAAGCCGGTTCTTCAGCAGACTGGATGCTGTTCTGTCCCAATGTCTTTGATTGCAGCTGCAATACACCATCAATATGAGTGTTTACTGCTGCCACACCGTAGTCTGCTCATTGTCATTCTTTGGGGATGATGTTAGCGCGGGAACATCGAAAGCAACTGCCGCTGGGGTATGTGTTAGCTTGCCACTAATGTTGCAATTGTTAACAGACAGGACCTACATTCTATACCCTCCCCATGGCCCAAATCTGACTCCTTGAAATCCATTTCGCTCTCGGCAGTGGCCACTTCAATGAAATAGGTGTGAACATGCAAAACAATAAGCCGTGACAAAATTGTGACATGTCTCGCTGACGGTTTATTAATCTATTTTCGTTGCCCCACACTGGTGTCCATCAGGATGAGGGCTGCTCGGATGAAACTCCAATTGTACTCCATAAACATTCCAGTGCTGATTTTGATTGTCTTCTCAATCATTTTTTTGGAAGGTATGTTGTTTCAAGTGCTTCATAGTCATAGCTCAGTAGCTTGTAAAATTCATCAAAATTCAAGTTGATGTGGACGAGCCTCTGAGTCTTACTCCCACTGCCAATGCCAGGGATAGCCGAGAATCTGTTTTCTGTCTCATCTCACTGCTTAAAATGGGTGCCGTATTCGAAATCTATATCGCAAAGTCTCATGCCATCCACCACCTCGACACTCATCCAGATCTTGATTTAATAACAAAGCTCGAACTCTGCCACCGTTTCCGAATTATTTCTTGGCTTCCTCCGACATTCAAGGCACTCGTAAACCGACCCATTGAAAGCTTTGATCCATTAGGATTGGAACAAATAATCTCACATGCTCTAATTCAAGTCAAATACCAGATTACAACTCACAGGCTAACTCTGGCAGCCATGACACCTCCCGCAATAGCAGGATTTTCTTGCCTCACACCAGCAACATCTGCCTTTGAATGAGAATCAGCTTGGAAGGAAGGGCCAGCTGAGATGTTGCATCACCCAGACATATTCTATGCAAGTCATGATATCCTTGCTGAGCTTGTATCTGCTGATTTGTCACCCATTTGCCAAGATTGTGGAGAGATGTCTGTTTTCAATGTCCAGGACAGCGGCAGTTTGCTTATGGAGGAAATTTTCATTGACGAGATCCTTTTGGAATCAAAAACATGGTTGATAGATCAGTAGTTCAAGTTTCTTTTGAATTTAATACAATGTCATATGATTTGAAGGTTGAATGTCTCTGCGCGCGATTTGTGTGTGCATGCGTGATAGTTGTGCGTGCACATGATTTATTTATTGTTCATTTGACCCACCATACATGTACTACTAGTGTATACTACGGGTGACACTTGTTGAGGACTCGAGCTTGTTGGATTATCAGGGGTCGAGGTACAAGCTTGACACTTATCGGGAATATTCAGGATCAATGGCGCATCAATGCCACAATATTACTGGGTGTCGGCAGCATGGTTTTAGCATTGACTGGCATATATAAGGAGGTATTTTTCTGTAGGAGTACATGATGTGTTTATCAGCGGGTTCACTGTAAAACCTGAGTTGGTATTACTTTGAAGAACATGTCCGAGACTTGCATGCAACTCAACAGAGCTCCCATCCTTCATTCAGCTAAGTGGCAGGGCTGATGATGGTCAATCCAAATATCATAGTCACCGAGTACTACTTGTAGGGCCTTCAATAGCTCCGAACAAGTTATACCGCCAGCATCAGTGAATTGACGAGTCCTTGATATTGTAGCCGTGGGAAGTATAGCACAATGTAATTCTGCTGCCGCCAAATATTAGCTTTTATACTGCGAGCAATTTGAGTTGCAGATACATACCAATGTATGCTTGTAAATCGAGCTTAACATGAATGAATTATGACAATGCTGGGACATTCCACCTTTGCAGCCAATGAATAGTGGTAGTACACCTGAGCCAATCATTTTGAGCTTCAACATTTTACCTAATCTTGTTTTTTGATTACTGGAAATGGTATTCAAGGCCTTTTCATGGAAAGAGCCTTTGGCATATATCGACAAATATATAATACCATTAGATTTAGCCACAAAGCTATGACATTCCTCCTTTTTAGATGATGAGGGGTGGTAGTAGATTTATCCCAACTATTGCATGCATTGCCATTTGTTGATATTGTAGCCATGTGAACTATACAAGAATACAAATATGCTCCTGCTAAATATAACCATGCATCCTGCAAGAAATTTGATTCAGTGGTACATGGCCATGGATGCCTAAAAATGGAGACTACAATGAAAAGTTTGTGACAAGGTCATGACATTGGACCATCATACCCAGCAAGGGGTAGTAGAGTATTTGTTAGAATCCGCATCTGATAGCCCCTATCTGGAAGTATTTCCGGTCATGTGACCTGTCATCCGGATTAGGTTACTCCTCTTAATCACCGGACTTCCTGTCAAGTAGTGGAGTAGACTAACACTCATCCATAGCAATGATAGCATAGTGTACAGCTATTTACTCCAGACTCCATCATATCATTGGAGATGATGACGGAGATACTCCATACATATTTAGTATAAGAACAACATGTAAACTACAAGTTAAAGTGTCAAAATAAGAAATCTATTCTGCACTGAAGTTACTCTACTCCTATAAACCGGATTTCCAATCCTTTCCAGTTCTTAACATAGTCTGCTGTAAAGATTCAACCTAGCTTGGGCTGTAGATAAACCACTGCCTAAACTAGTATGTTAGTCTTGCACTCCGTCTAGTCTGCTTCACTTGTAAGAACAAGAGCGCTTGACCCTAAAGGGGGATGCCTATTTAGTATGGTCGAGTTCAAGTCTAACTTATTTGCAAAACAAGTGTCCGAGTCAGCGGTAAGTTGCCGCGGTCAGCGATGATACTGCCGGAACTAGAGTCATGTGTTGCGGTGCTACCGTCATTGAGATAAAGTCAGTAACAGTTGCATCTAGTGAGCGATGTCGAGCGGTGGTCTCAGCGGTAGCGGTAAGGTTGCGAGCGGTGCAAAGAAACAGTAAAGAAGTCTGTGGTACTTTCAGTGGTAAAGTAGCGGAGCATGAGAAGTTCAGTCAAAAGTAACAATCAAAAGTCCAGTGGTATGCCGGCGGTAACAGAGAACGAGCATGATGCATTAACAAGCGAGAAGGAAACTTTGAAGACTATGTCCACTACTGGGTTGATCCAGAGCTAGACAATAATCCTGACCTATAGTATGTGCAATGGTGTAAAATCAGGTACTTTATCGTGTGGGGTACACGGTGCTTATATCCTAATTCATATGTACTCGGAATACTCTAGGCGAGATCAGTAGTGCTGGAGTGTAGTAACCGCTGTAAGTATACATAGCGCGAGGCGCTGCAGCATGAGGCAACATGTAATAATGCTTGCCGTGGAATCAGTGATAACGAACGGGAAACAAACTATGCACCAAATGGAGCTATGCGGACACGGCAAGGACATGGAAGGACATCGGTTTGTGGAACGTGGTGCGGCAGTCAGTATGGTGTGCGGTAAGCGTGGGATGCCACCGGTACTGCTAAAGGGGTAAGAAGGCCATGGACTAGTGGTAACTCCTGTAGACGTGAGACGAGTGTCAAAATATGGGGTTTTAAGCCCAGCGCCAATATGTTCGTTACACTGCTCTTCCGGAACCCCTATTTCCAGAATACCTCTGGAAAACATCTCAGAAACCTCCTCCAGAAATCCTTCGAATTCCTTTCAGAAAATTTATCAGAAACTCATTTGGAAGCCCTCCAAATTCTTTCCCCCTATACTCCAGCTATAATCTTATCAGTATTTACATTAACCTTGTTGGACATTCTCATTTTCTATCATTAGTATTCTGAGTTGGAGGGCTATCAAAAACATTGTCATGGAAATTGACATTAGCACTAGTCATTGGGTTTGAATAAGCATAGGAATTTACAGCAAGTTTGAGATATTGCATTATGAGCATAATCATGTCTTACTTGTTGAGTAGTCTCATTTTTCTTCTGTGGTCTCAATTTCTATTACCAATGGTTTGAACTACCAGGCTATTTAGACTACAACAATTTGAACTGTTGGTATATAGCTATGGGTGCCTGCAAATGTAGATTACAATGAGGGAGTTCATGCAAAATCCATCCCATTGCTCAATCACAACTAGTAAAGGGTGGTTGGTACTTGTGTACCAGTCTCCTCAAGTTGACATAACAGAAATATATGACAATCATTATATATCAATATATAAGCTTGTGTATGCGGTCCCATGAGCGCTCTATGCCAGACATAACTAAACTACAATACCCTGGTGGTTTATGACAATCTGGAGGATCCTGCAGTAGTTTACTGATACATGTGGCTTTTGTTTGAAAAATTTGAAATTTATTGACCTTCAATTATTTAATGTGTGTGCACACTGCAGGAGCTTTGGCTGCAAGAAATATATCTTGTGAAAACAGGCAATGAAAAACATAGTACTAATTTGTGTCTGCAAAGCATAAACCATGCCAAAACGCAATGATGGCTTTTAGATCCAGAAGGTTTGACTTAGACACCTTGGTAATGGTGAACATCCATGAGTGACAAGGTGCATTCTGATTGGGAAAAAGAAACTTGACCATTGGCATGTTTCGAACCTATTGAAACAGATTTTGATTCCATTGTAACAACCACCAGGCTAGACCAGTTATGATAAACTTCTAAAGAAACTATCAATGAGTGAATAGCAAGGTGTGTTTTGATAGAAAAAAGCTCAGTTTCAATCCTGCACCATCCAAGAGAAACAGACTTTGATTCTGTTGCAGCAACCATCTGACTATGACTAGTTACAATTAACTTTCAAAGAAACCATCCATGACTGAATTCAGTGCATAGTTCAGACTATGAGCACATACCTGTGATTCTGCCTCTGGGGTACCAGCACTCTGGCAGTGTATATGGTTGGATGTCAAGGTGTGTTCTGATAGACAAAAAGCTCGTCATTGGCAGGTTTTGAACCTGCACAATCCAAGAGAAACAGACTTTGATTCTGTTGTGGTAACCACCAGGCTAAGACCAGTTATGATGAACTTCCAAAAAAACCATCCATGAGTGAATATCAAGGTGTATGTGGATAGCAAAAAACCATGTCATCAGTAGGTTTCGAACCTGTACAACCCAAGAGAAACAGATTTTGATTCTGTTGCAGCAACTACCTGGATAAGACCAGTCAAAATTTGAGTCTGAACATCTATAAGACAATAAAATTGCCCCGGATATATTGATCACCTGCATGAGCACTCAGGAAAATTGAAGATTTGTTCTCCAATCTGGAAGTCCAGAGCAGGTTGTCTTTTAGCGTCCGCAGGTCCTTGATAGCATTTCTGGGCTTCGGACATCTCTTCTCGGAGGAACTGGTGAAGTTCATTAAGATCTAGGGCATATTCCTGGGCACAGATGGAGGATAGGTTGTGTTCCGGATGAATGGAAATGTTCAGATGATATCCCTTATTGGTGAAGAAGGGTGATACTCCAGTAGTGGCACTTGGAGCATTAATGCATGCAAACTCTATGAGGGGCAGTAGCTTGGACCAGTTGTCCTGCTGATAGTTGCAATAGATCCAGAGGTACTGTTCCAGTGTTTGGTTGGCACGTTCAGTTTGTCCGTCCCCTTCTGGATGATATCCGGACATGAAGTATAGGATCATGTCTAACACTAGCTGTAGTGGTTAACTAGTGGGAGCAAGAACAAAAGTGACTTCTGTGAAACAAATATAGTACTACTACCTGCGGTGCGGCAGCGGTAGCGGTAGTTCCGTACGAGCGAGGACGTTGAAGAAAGAGGCAGTGAAAGAAGTAGTGACCCAGTGAGGTCACTGGCTGCAGTCCAGTTATGAGTAGTGAAGTCAAAGGTTGCGTGGTACTTTGAGCGGTTAAGTTACCGGTGGTTAAATCGATGAGCAGGATTCAAATGGAGAAAGGTTCAAAAGCAAATGGATTCAACTAGCGAGCATTCTGATACTACAGTGGCTCAAAAAACTGTCTGCATGTTTTGACAATTTTTACTATCTATGATATTGTGAGAGAATGAACAAGCAACCTAAGGTCATGCTGGTACCCTATTGTAGTACTGCTTCAGGGCTTTTATTTGAGCACCCCGCCAAGAGAACTGGCAGAGATATGGCAGAGATAGGAGGCTTACGAAATGATGACTCATGTATTTTAGAGTGATAATCAGGTATTCTGGTACTTTGTGTGACTTCCCTTGGCCTTAATTATTTACTCTATCCTTCATTATGTTATTTTAAAACTATATCTAACTATATGAACCAGAATATCCCATGTGTAATAGTTGTGATCACTATGAGAGCTATCTTCTCTCCTCACAGGGATAACACACACACTCTCTCCTATTCCAGCCTCTGTGCTCATCAAATTTTGTTTAGAACTGAAGTATGCAAGTCTACTATGGCCAAGGTTATCAAAGAAAGCCACCCAGACAAGGAAAACTCTTGTGAAGGATGTCCAGGCGCACAGCATGCAGCAGTCCCTTGAGACATAAGGTAAATGCTGCCGTAGATTTAGTAACGGCGGAAGCGAAGTAACTACGCACCAATGGATTATAGACAGAATTGGACGGGACATGAGAGCATTGGTGTGAGGATCCGGTAAGGGTCCACAGAAGAAGTACGGTTCCGCCTTAGCAGAGTGAAAAGGCTATATACTCGCTATAAGGGAATTCTTTGGTTGCTGCCACAGATGGTAATGAGATGCTTGTCAAAAACAGGGGTTTGACGGTCAGTGTGACTTTGCTCGCTACACTGGTTTAACTTGGATTAGACTATACTAACAGGCATCCCCCTTTAGGGTCGAACGCTCTTGTTTGACAAGTGAAGCAGACTAGATGGAGCGCAAGACCACACATACTAACTTAGGAGGTAGTTTATCTACAGACCAGCTTAGGTTGTATCTTTACACCGCCTAGAATGGCAATGACATGCTTGTGGAAAATGGCACTTTCATGGTCAGCCACCAAGCACCAAGAGTATAGAACAACTTTCTGGCACCCTGCTAAAAAATAAGGTTTTCACTTATTGTAAATGATGTTTTGGCTTTCAGACACTCACATGTGGAGTTTAAAAATGGTCGACCCCATGAGTCCTGCCATGCCATAAGGTGCTAAACTTCCCCCATAATAACTCACAGGCAGCTATTTACTACATTTTGTGTATTTCGCAAGCTTTCAATTTGAAGAAAACAGGAATTCTAAATGACAACTTTTCGACTACACAGCAAAAACACATCATATGTCACTACAATCTTTGGCTCAGATTCTGGAAGGTGAGTGTGACATCAACTGTGTCAGTGTGATAATTCACAGGACTAAGGTGGGTGCGCTTACATTGAATGATATCTGGTTTTGTCATCTGCAATATGCAGTATTAATGCAAAAGACAGATGTTGATTGTCACCAAATAACCTTTTTCTGGATGAGTTGGATTAGCACTGTCTCTATGGCAGTTAAAATGTGCACAGGTACATAGTATATATAATTTTTGGAATGCTCATCACTGATACAAAAGAATTCTCTTTTGATTTAACAAGGCAATTCCATTTTTTGGGCTATTTGCACAAAAATGCCTAATCAAATGAGGCTGTTATGTGGGGTGTCTCTCATGTTTGAGTCTGATAAGCCTTTCAATGACCCTGGCTAATTATGAGGAATGTGGTCTTTCCCCTGCTGTTGAAGAAAGATGGTCGTTCCCTCCCATTCAGAATTGCACGGTCAATGCAGGTCAAAGGAGAAAACATACATTTTTTCTTGTCCTGGCAAGTACTATCATCAATGTCCTTGTCATAGAAGATGCCATAGCCAGAGAAGGCTACCATTAGTCACGATGACCAAAGCTGTCCCCAGGTCAACCTCCCAGCTCCTTAGGCTACAATGCAATTACTAGACTCATGACAGATTTTACTTTGTGAGGGCTTTATCGTTTGTTAAGCCACTTGTGGACAACTATGGCACACCTTGATGAAGTGGACCTTCCAGTTAATGCCATCATACTGATGTGGGTTTAAACATGCACTTCTGGTGTAATATTTGTTATGAATAGGCGTTGCATGTAGAAAGGGTAGGGGAAGAATTAAAGAATCTTTGCTTATCTATGATCTGACAAGGGAAGACTAAGTAACACTAACTTACACCACTGTAAGTTTTCCTCAATCACTGGCATGACTGTGCCTTTGCCTGTATTGTTGTTCCTCCACATACTTGTTGATATCAAGGACCAACTGCCAGTCAGTGCCTGATTTCTCCCAGCAGATGCACTTGATATTCAGGGTATATTTGAGAAATGTATTCTCCCTATCAGCATTGACACCATCTGAGTCAATCTTCCTCTTGCATGTCTGACAAGTAGCAAATGTTTGGGCTTCACAGCCTATGAGGTCAACTTTAGATTTCTAACTTCAACATCAGTACAAGCATGCAAATGATGATGGTACCACCCACCATTCTTATTGCGGGACTTGTAGGCCTAGGATTTCTTGATATCATGTCTAAATGCAGCTGAGACATAGGTGAGCAATGATGTTACAGGCAAAGTATTAGAATGAGCACTTACTCTTTGATAAGCTGGGAGCTGCACAAGACTTGCAACTAGCTCTGCATCAGCCTGAGAGTCTAACTCATTGGGTGTGGTAATAGTAATACTGGGAGAGATCTTTGAATTCTCCTGGACTAGTGGGTTGGTCATGGTAGGAACTGTGACAACACTTGGTAATTTGAAATCATGCCATGAGACATCAGTACTACTAGTACTACTAGTAGCCTCAGAATGAAGTACTAGCACTGTGGAGGGTTGACTTGAAGTATCTGAGTCAGTATCCAACTCGGTATAGCAGCAACCTCCAGTGGGAGATGGTGAGCGTGATTGTTGACCTGAACTTGTGATTAGAAATTGCCCCGAAAGTGGCAAACAATCATGGAGTATGGTATCTGCTGGTGATTTGTGACTTGGAGTTGTGAAAGGGTTTACATATGTCAAGTGTGGTTCCCAGTATACTGATACATTACATTGTCACCAGTCCTAGCTGTAGAAAATTCACAAGCTCACTCAAATTGAATATTCATGATCATATCTTTGACCCAAGAGGGTTGATTACCCAAGTCAGCATCAGCAGCATAGTTAAACATGGCAAGCTGGTTTTGATCCAAACATTTAGTAAGGCAGGTCCATAATACCAGTGAGCTCTTATAGTACTTATTGTGTGTGCTGGTAACAACTCAATTACTACCATAGACAGCCTGGTACCATGCACAGTCATGCCAAAGCAATGTCATAGTTCCCATGTTAAGTATTTGCTGAGTCTCAAATAGTACTTCCTTACCATTCTCAGTATGTGGGTTTTAACATGTTCCTCCTTTTGGAAGTATGTATTTATGTCATGGTCCGATATGAAAACTGGTGACTAGTAAAATCTGATATCAGTATGATTCCTTGATGCTCTCTAAAGTTCCTTGTTCTTGACGCCTCCTTACACAGGAATAGTTACTCCTAGTGATGGGTCAATAACTCCTTTTCCGAGGTACAAGCTATGATTGGCTTAGGAAGAGTCTTCAGTGGGTATTAGTTTAAACTCTGATGGTCTATTAAGTTACCCATCATGAAGTTATACCGTGAAAACCAACTTCACTTCAATCATTGCTCTACAAACAAGAATGTCACAATTACACTTAGCTCCTGTATCCTTCGATAATCAACCTGAAGTTAAAGTTCTATGCCCTAGTAAGCTCCTGGGCCTACTACCATCCACACCTCCAAGTCAGCAACAGGGTCATTCTGCCTTTAACTTTATAATAGCCCCAGTACCTCCAGTCGCCATTTAAGCTCTCCTCCGAGCCCATTCAGTGTCAAACTCCATCTTAGACAGGCTAACCAAGGTACAAAATATCCTGTATGACACAGGCCAGCAGACAATGGGCCAATGTCATAATATCCTCATTAATAATGGGTGGGCCAAGGGGCATATTACTCTCGACCTCAATGGATGGGCTTATCTAGGTAATATCTAGAGTAGAATAAAGTAAATGGAGTGGGCTGATTGACATGTACATTATATAGACAGCTGAGTTGAAGCAGATATATATTATAGATGAATGCACTGAGAAAAATGTATATAATTTGATGGGTGGGCCAAATATTTTATAGACAGATGGGCTGAGATAGATGTATGTGATATTAATGGGTGGGCCAAGGCAGTTGTTATCATATAGACAGGTGGGCCAAGGGATATTCATATTATATAAATGGATGGGCCAAGATAGATGTATGTAATATTGATGGGTGGGCCAAGCCAGTTTTTATCATATAGACAGTTGGGCCAAGGAGTTTGATATTGATATTGATGGGTGGGCCAAGGCAGTTGTTGTCATATACACAAGTGGGCCAAGGAGAATACCACTTTCCAGCAAACAATTGCCAACAACTGAGTATAGTACCAATAGCCTAGCATCGAGTAACAAGTACCGACTATTGGGTATCGACTACTGATGTTGAGTTTGTATGACCAAAGACCATTGGTTCATGTTGAGCAAGTATGGATTTGGTATTCAATAGTCGGTATTCAATAGTTGGTGTTTAGTATTCAGTAGTTGTTACAATTGTATGTGCCCCTGTTCATTTTCTCTTCATTGTACATCATTATATGACTTGTTTACTTGTCTCGTAACCAGTCTAGTATTCACATGTACTAGAGCCATGACTCATGCATCTCAACACGCTTGTACTACACATGCATTCCTTATTAGGATATGCAGTTACTTCCCTTTCCCATGGTTGCTTAGTCTGTGCACACATATCTGCCTATATAAACACAGTGTACTTGTAGTGGATTCTTTACTTTAATCTTACTGGGTTTGACCTGGAATCTCCTTCGCTAAAGGTCTTCAACCTTTAGTTGTCTGAAATTGTCTCTAAGTCTAAACACTCCTTAGCCTTAGTCTCTATTCTTCCTTGTCTTCGAGTTGCAACACTTAGACTGAACCCTTGATTGTACTTGGAACCTTCCTTGTACTCTCAAGCCTTGTCCTTTTGTGAGCATTGTAGAATTTCACAGGAGACTGTCTGTGTCTTCTCACTGTCGCTGATGATGCCATCCCAGTTCATAACAGTAGTCAGTGTTTGATAGTCGGTGTTTGGTATTTGGTATTTGGTATTTGGTAGTTGTTTGTAGGGATTTAGTATGCTGTAATCATTGGTAGGCGTTCAGTACTCAGTAGTTGGTATTAGGTAGTCTTTGGTAGGTATTCAATAGTCAGTATCTGGTATTTGGTATTTGGTATTCAGTAATCGTTGGTGGTATTACATAGTCTTTGGTAGCTATTCTGTATTACACAGTTGGTAGTTGGTAGTAGGTAGTAAGTATTCAGTAGTCATTGATGGGTGTTAGGTGTTCAATATTCAGCAGTTGAATAGGTATTCGGTAGTCAGTCATGGGGATTTGGTGTTTGGTGTTTGGTATTTGGTGGTGGTGGGTGAGTATTAGGTAGTTAGTGCTAGGTATTTGGTATTAATTGTGAGGTATCTGCTTGTTGTTGGTTGGGTGTGAGAGCAGGATTCAATGCTTAGTACTTACAACGATTGGTTCTTGATCTAGACACTGTTTTCATGCCATTATCCAGCTATATAACACCAGTGTCTCCATTAAATAACAGGATCCCATAAACATGACTAACTTTCTATGAGATGAATACATAAAATCAAATTGCATAACAAACAGGTACTTTTGGTACTAAGTACTCATCCTGCCAGATTTTTCATCACATCGAATATTCACCACATCAATCCTGGCCCATCCACATGAAGAAACCACAGCATAAATATGTACAGAGTCCCTCATATACCACACCCAAGCAACACAATTCCCGGCCACTTCATGAACCCCATGTCTGACAATCCTTCCTGAAAACCCCATCATGGCACCAGGATCATACATGAATTCAAGCTGAAGGCTTGGCATGCTCATGCAAGCATTAGAATAATTCCCCACAGTTGTGAGAATGTCAAACAATTCAGGAGTGGATAAGTGGTCTCTATGGTAGGGGGTTTGCTGGTTAGGAATGATCGATAGCATGTTAAACATGAAGGCCCAGAGTTGTAGGGTCTCTGACATCTTCAGAAGTTTATTTCTTTCAGCTGAATCACCAAGGCTGGAAAAGATTCTCATGCCTGCCCAGTACTACTCAGGATGCATGACCCTCAGTGCAGCTGACATAATAGCTGCAGGCCTTGCAATAGCTTTCAGAATCCCCTCAGAGCATGGTCCATTCAATGATGCAGATACTTCTGGGTGTGACAAATTCTGAGGGATTGATAAGTTAAACTACAGAACACAGTCAGCATCTCATCAGAACTCATCTAGTCTGCTTCACTTGCAAGCAAGAGCATTCAACCTTAAAGGGAATGCTAGTTAGTATAGTTCATGTTACGAACTGGGGTGGCGTCACCAGCGACAGTGAGAAGACACAGACGGTCTGCTGGGAAGTTCTTACAATGTCCAAAGAAGGACAAGGTGAAAGTACAAGGAACGCGTTCCGAGTACGATCAAGGGTTCAGCCTCAAAGATAAGTCTAAGAGGTATCCGCGAGAATAGAGACTAAGGCTAAGGAGTGCTTAGACTTAGAGATGATTCAAGACGACTTAGGTTGGAGACCTAAGCGAAGGAGATTCCAGGTAAAACCCAGTAAGATTAAAGTAGGGAATCTACTACAAGTACATCGTGCTTAAATAGACCAATATGTGCGCACGGACCAAGAAAGACGTGAGAATGTAAGTGCGTATCCAACGAAGGAAGGCAACTATAGTACAGATGCATTGAGCATATGAGTCAGAGTCATGTTACGTAATACACAAGGTAAATGAAGTAGAAAAATGAATAGGGGCACGTACGATTGTAACAGTTCAATAATACCTATCCTGTGGTGTAATAGTGCCGCCAGAGGTAGTGAGATGCTAGCGGTGACCTCTGGTCTGTGGGAAACTAGCAGTAAAGTAGCAGTAGAGCGCGATGTAATGAACATATTAGCACTGGCCTTGAAACCCTATCTTTTAGCACTTGTCTCATGTCTATAGGAGTTTCCACTCGTCCAAGGCTGTCTTACTCCTTTAGTGCATACTGGTGGCATCACATGCTTACCATACACCGTACTGACTGCTGCACCACATTCCACATACCAATGTCCTTCCATGTCCTTGCTGCATCTGCATAGCTCCATTTGGTGTGTAGTTCATATATGACCGCTTATCACTGATTCCATGGCAAGTCTTATTACATGTTGCCTCGTGCCACAGCTGCCTCGCGCTATGTTTACATACTGGCAGTTACTGTACCTGAGCGCTACTGATTTCGCCTAAAGCATTCCGAGTACATACAATATAGGATATAAGCACCATGTAGCCTGCACGATACAGTACCTCATTTTTACTGTACTATAGGTCAGGATTAATGTCTAGCTCTGGATCTACCAAGTAGTAGACTTAATCTTTAAGTTTCTTTACCGCTCGTTAATCAACATTGCTCATTCACCATTACCACTGGCATACTGCTAGACTCCTGACCCCTATTTTGACTGGACTTCACGCTCACCGCTACTTTACCGCTAAAAGTACTGCAGCTTTCTTTACTGTTTCTTCACACCACTTGCACCTTACTGCTACTGCAGACATTATCACTTGTCACCGCTTGCTCAACATTACATTTTCAAGCATTGTTTCAACCGCACTAGTTCTGGCAGCATCTTTGCTAGCTGCAGCAGCTCACCGCTGACTACGACACTATATTTGCACATTGGTTTGACTTGGATTAGACTATACTAACAGACATCCCCCTTTAGGGTCGAATTCTCCTGTTTAACAAGTGAAGCAGACTAGACAGGGTGCAAGACTCACATACTAACTTAGGAGGTAGTTTATCTACAGCCCAGGTTAGGTTGTATGTTTACAGCAAGAAGATAGCGTTAAAACTGCGGTAGAGCATGGGAAAGTGGTGAAGAGCGGTGGTGCGTGCAGTAGTAATGCAATTCTTAAGAGACAGTAACTTTGGCAAGGACTTTATTCAGTAGTGACAGTAGTGGTGACTATTCCTAAGTACTGTTAACTGAGCTTGATGGGTTGATATTCATTTCCAGGACCATGACTGGCAGAAGGTGATGAAGAGGGTGAGTGAGAGTCAGACATTTGTCATGGACAAGTAGCAAAATGGCAATGACAATGACAGTTGCTGAGAATATCAAGCTATGAGCCACTGATGGATGGATAAGAATTTCAAACCCTGACATTAGCCATGTCAGATGACTGAATCCTGGGACACAATATTTGGGATCATGATAAATACATATCCTCCTCAGGGAACAATAGTTATTCATCTGGGGCATTCATTGACACACTTTGAAATCTTGAAAATCTTACTGTCCAGTGTGTTCCAGTAATTTGTATATTCTGGATTGCCTGTCAGGGAAACAACCATCAGAGTAATAACCATGACCCACTCAGAATGTTGATGTATCAGCCACTAATAGATAGATCAGAATTTGAAACCCTGCCATATGTCATGTCAGATGACTGAGTACTGGGACACACTTATCCACATAAAGAAAAATCACATAATGCAGTGAGATATCTCCCTACTTATAGGACAGCCTATGGTGACAATGCTCCCTAAGAGTCAGGCCAACCCACCATGGGCCCACATATGGGATTGTACCCCAGTATAGCGGGTGCACCAGGGGCTAGATAATAACTGAGGCTCAAGGGTGGGCCTACAGTATATACATTATGGAATACAAAATATATAGGATAGTGGTATTATGATGTATAGGGTATGTCTGGTAGGTGCATGCCGGTGATATAGTAAGGCCTGTGGCACTGCTGAACATAATGCTGTAGGGTATAGATTGTCACCAGGGGCAATTACCCATGCTTTGGTATCACAGCGGGGGCAGGGGTACCCGGTAGATATGTCCTGGCTGACCCATGCATGAATATCTGGCAAGAAATCACATGGTGAGGTAAATTGTGTTAAACAGCTGCTACTCCGCTTTGGCTTCCACAACACCTGTTCATTGTTGAATATTAGCTCTATGTTAAGACCATACTCAAAGGATGAAAGATCCGAAGGGCTTTGGCCTCAGTTCATGCACTGTGCCCCTTTCCCGAGTAATGCCCCTTATTTCAGGGAGTAGGTATACGTCTGAAGATCTGGAAGGAGTTGCATGACAGATCCGGACGTCCAAAGGTTGTCCGGAATGTAGGAATAAAACAAGGATTAAGACTAGCTTCAGAACGAGTTCCTAACTAGAAACTAACAGAGATAGATTATCCGAAGATAGAGTCGGAGATATAGACTAAAGGAATCAATCCCAAGTCTCAGAAGATGACTTAGAGCAGAAAGTGACTTTAGTCCAGAGGAAGCAGAATGAGCAGAATCTAAGATGATATTCGAACTAAGGTTCTATGGAGATCTACAAGTGGTTTATATACTGTAAGTATCTAATACGGATAATCAACAAGTCCAGGACCAAGGGCTATGTATGAAGTGTAATGGAAGTCTATTAGTTAATGCACAGCGGATCAGTAAGCATGAATCAGAAATGAAACACAGGTAACAGATCAGTGACACAGGATGGAAGTATACACAGCCGGAGTACCGGAAACAGGAGGAGTGATGAAAGGAGATAGACGCAGATATACACAAGGGAGTTAGAGTGTGAGAAGTGAGCACATTCAGATGGGCGATCTGGACAGGATCTGTGGACTGGACGGAAATAGAATCAATCGGATCTGATCAGATATGGTCGGATCTGGGATCAGAAGTATGGTATATGACACTCTACAAATATACAAATATAAAGTTGCTGGCGACACCACGTGCACTAATTGCAGTGGTGCTTGCATCGAACACCGGCTCGGCAAACCTGATTTTGCCAATTTCATCACATATGGGGAGTTGGGTCAAGACAATGTGCAGTATGCATGCCTCCTTATGTCGATCCTCATGTTATCAATGTTGTTTGTTAGTCAATATGGCAGTCACTCTTTGTGTATTTTATGTAACCGGTTTGCCACCAATAAGTACAATGCCTAGTATGTTATATGGAAGCCATGATTCATATTTCTCCTGACTGGGCCTTGGCCACAACCCATATTGCCAGTGAATATGTCACTCGCCAGTTCCTTGCACTGATCGGTGGACAGCCCAATGCTATTCACCCACTCAAACTAGATTTTGTCATGCTCATGGCATGCTCAAAACTGGCTAGTACCCTCACTGATGCCTATCAGAACCCTGGTATGACTCTTTTGGCAGCACATTATGTGATCTTTAATCCCATCAATATTAGTTACTATCAACTTAGATGTAGCAAGGTATGCAAATGTTCTGCACATGATGGAAAAAAGCATCAACCCTGCTCGTGAAGACAGCCTTCTTGCCCAGTGTAATGAACATATTGGTGCTGGCCTCGAAACCTTACCTTTTAGCACTCGTCTCATGTCTATAGGAATCTCCACCAGTCCAAAGGCCATCTTACCCCTTTTAGCATTGCCAGTGGCATTCCACACTTACCGCACACCATACTGACTGCTGCACCACATTCCATGTACCAATGTCCTTCTATGTCCTTGCTGCGTCTGCATAGCTCCATTTGGTGCATAGTTTGTTTTATGTTCATTATCACTGATTCCATGGCAAGCCTTATTACATGTTGCCTCGTGCCGCAGCTGCCTCGCGCTACATTTACATATGGTGTTTACTGTACTTGAGTGCTACTGATTTTGCCTAATGCATTCTGAGTACATACAATTTAGGATATAAGCACCACGTACCCCACAAGATACAGCACCTTATTTTCACCGTACTATAGGTCAGGATTAGTGTCTAGCTCTGGATCTACCCAGTAGTGGACTTAGTCCTTAAAGTTCCTTACCACTCGTTAATAAATTTCGCTTGTTCACCATTACCACTGGCACACCGCTAGATTCTTGACCCCTGTTTTAACTGAACTTCACACTCACCGCTACTCTACCGCTGAGAGTACCACAGACTTCTTTACTGTTTCTTTGCACCACTCACTGCTACTCTACCACTGAGAGTACTGCGGACTTCTTTACTGTTTCTTTGCACCACTTGCACCTTACTGTTAGTTTCTAGTTAAGGAACTCATTCTGAGACTAGTCTTAATCCTCATTCCATCTACATGTTCCAGATATCCTTCGGACGTGTCATATCTGAAACCTTTGGATGTCCGGATCTGCTATGCTACCACTTCCAGATCTTTGGACGTATATCCTCCCTCTGAAATAAGGGGCATTACTTGGGAAAGGGGCACAGTGCACGAACTGAGGCCAAAGCCCTTTGGATCTCTTATCCTCTGAGTATGGTCTTAACAATGACTAAGGATTGGGGGTCCTTAGTGAAGAGGAATCCAGGTAAAACCCAGTAAGATTAAAGTAAGGAATACAAGTGTAGTACACTGTGCTTAAATAGAGCCATATGTGTGCACAGACCATGTAATGGTGAGAATATACATAACTGTGTATCCTAATAAGAAAGGCATGTGTCATACAAGCACATTGAAGTGCATGAGTTAGTGATTTAGCATACGCATATGATAAATTAAACAACAAAAGAATATGATGTAAGTAGACGGAGAATGAATAGGGGAATACACAAGACTGTAACATTACCCCCTTGTGAAGTGTATGTAAAGCCACCGGATTTACCTATCTGTGTTATGGTCATAGATAGGGTCGTAGTCATCATAATTAGTGATGTCTTCATCAGTGGCACTCCCACCTAACATATTGGCTGCTTCTTCTGCAGCTTGCGTCCACACACAACAACCTTCTTTTCTTTGATGTCTGTCAATAAGGTAGTGCTCCCACTTACAGAGTGCTTCATAGAACCCTTCATCTTTCCAAGTGAGAGTGAATGGGGGGTCGCCGAGATGTTGAGGACAGTAGATGGATAAATGGGTTGGAGCCCATTGCTCGCATACCTGACACTGGTATTCAGGACAGTTCTTTTGTCAATGTCCATAGTTTTTGCAGATGCGACATTTCATGTTTTCATCGGTGTTAGATACCAAGGCGCGAAGTGGAGATGGCAAAATAACTGGCTTAGGACTGGTAGAGCGAGCGCGCTTCTTTCCTTTCTTACATGTCATATGTCCTAAGGTGAAGTTGTTATCGCATCTGAGTTATGCTTGTTGGGCAGGTGTAAGAGTATATGCGGAGGTAGGAAGGTCTGGGGTAGTTGTGCATTCAGCAGCTAATGCGAGTTCATTGGGGGATGAAGGTGAAGTTATACCGAAGTCCTTAACGAGGATTGGTGAAACTGGATCCATTGGTCCAAACGATGCTGGGATAGTTATAGGAGGATGGATGTTAAGATCCCTAAGATGGGGACCAAGCGCAACTAGCTCAGTGACTGGGACTCCTAACTCTTTAGCAGCCTTGCATTGTTCTTCTGTGCAAGGTTCATGGAGCCAGGCAGCATGAATGTATGAGGCAACGATTTGGGGCAGTGAAGTCAATCGTTCAATAGCGGATGGGGTGCGTGGGGAGTCTAGCATGGATGTTGCATTCTGTATATCCAAGATGACTTCTTCAACTAGTCCTCTAGCTTCTCTGGTTTCAGCAACTGACTGCTGGATAGCTTCAACAATTGCGGTAGTGATCTGTCCAATTTCTTGAACAGCAGTATATAAGCCAGCAAAGACAGCAACATTAGAATGAGTGTGTGACTGAATGGGTGGAGGGACTGGAAGTGATGTCATATCTCTTTGCAGAGAGGAAGGCCAAGCAACACCTGCTTGCCTTTCAGCCACAATATGAATAGCCTCCTCAACATCGTTCGTAAAAGAATGGTGTAACGAACATATTGGCGCTGTGCTTAAAACCCTATCTTTTGACACTCATCTCACATCTATAGGAGTTACCACTTGTCCATGGCTGTCTTACCCCTTTAGCACTTCTGGCAGCATCCCACGCTTACCGCACACCATACCGACTGCCACACCTCATTCCACGTACCAATGTCCTTCCATGTCCTTGCCGCATCCGCATAGCTCCATTTGGTGCATTGTTTGTTTGATGTTCATTATCACTGATTCCACGGCAAGTCTTATTACATGTTGCCTCGTGTCGCAGCGCCTCGCACTATGTTTACATACAGCGGTTACTATACTTGAGCGCTACTGAGCTCGCCTAGAGCATTCTGAGTACATATGATTTAGGATATAAGCACCGCGTACCCCGCACGATACAGTACCTGATTTTACCCCTTTGCACGTACTATAGGTCAGGATTATTGTCTAGCTCTGGATCTATCCAGTAGTAGACTTAGTCTTTAAAGTTCCTTATTGCTCATTAATCGATTACGCTCATTCTCCATTACTGCTGGACTTTTGACTGCTATTTTGACTGAGTAGCGAGATAACTTTGGTACTTGTTGTATCCTGTCTTGCACAGGTAACTCTTCTTCTGCTTTCATTTTTCCTTTGTTTTGTTCTTCTATTGGCCGTTGCTCAATAGGTTCAGTCCTGGCCCGATGCTCAGGCTCAGAGTCATTCCTTCACTTTCCTACACGGAGAATTGGTGATGTTGCTCGTGGTAACTGCGCATGAGGTGCGGGCAATACTATTCATGGTGTAGGTTCTGATTTGCTTGGAAAAATGGGGTTATTGAAGGTCACTACCTTCTTTTGTTGTGGAAGTCTTGAGTTCTTCCACTTTAGCTTGTGCTCATGCCCTTGGAAGTCAAGGGGAAAACCGTTTTTCTTTCTAGCTTTGTTGAGATTGATTTTGAGATCATCGGATTTAGGGGTTTGGGATAAGGTGAGGGTTTCGGCGGCCCAATCAATGACTGGGTTCATTGCACGAAGCCATGGGATTCCTAATAGGATTTGGTCTCATTGGCCAATTTTGGTGATGTTAAACTTGCCGAGCATGGTACATTTATTGATCTTGACCATTAATAGACAGTAGTGCATGATCAGTCCTCCTTTAATATAGGTACTGTCAGTTGGTTGTGACTTTGAAAGGTTTATCAAGCTTCTTTTGTGTGATTTTGTGGAGTTTCACAAACTCCTCAGAAATGAAGGTTCTGGCTGCTCCGGAATCAATGACAGCAGTAGTGTTGATGGATTTTAGACGAGTCCATGAGTCCAAGGTAATTGGAACACAAAGTTCTTTTCTTTGTCCTACAGCACGCACAAGTCTTAGTAATACATTTGGAGAAACATATGTCGATGCCTTGTCTCTCCATTCTAAAAATCCTGAGTCAACCTGCATACAGTTTCTTCATCATCGTCTTCATTAGGAAGTTCCTTGATTTTGGCCTGTCAGACCAGAGTCTTCTTCTTCCTTTCAGGACAATTGCCAAAATGATGTCCGGACTTTCTGCATCTGAAGCATAGTCCTTTCTTCATGCACTCTGATCATTCTTGATCAGAGATGCAATCTACAACCATTGCATTAGGGTTGCAGCTAGAAGTATAATGGGCATTTCCATAGTTCTTCTTCTTCTGTTGCAGGTTGTGATGTGTCATAAGTGCATTAAGACGTTGATGAGAGTTATTGATGTTAACGCATTGTGTGACCATGTTGCGATAAATATCAGGAACATCTCCTGGTGCAAACAGTTTCATAAGGATGCCTAAAGTTAGGCCATCCTGGAAGAATTGGATCTTGATGTTATCTTTTGTTACATGTGCCTTGGCAGCAAGGGTTTCAAAATTAGTGATGTATGTTTGTAGATCGCCACTCCCTTGCTTGAGGTCTCTGAGTTTTGTCATTGTGGTGCCCATGGAGTCAACCGGTTCAAAGGCTTCATTGAAGCTTTTCATGAAGGTTTTCATATCTCTGTAGCCTATCAACGATCCAGCCAAGTCCCTACTCTGTGCATGAGCAAGGAATTGTTGTTTCCAGCTTTTGGCATTATTCTTGGTCATAAATGAGGTGATGAAGATAATCTTTTGTTTGTCAGTGGTGTAGAGCTTCTTGTTGATATTGAGGTATGCATTGCATGATAAGATAAACTCTGCAGAGTTATCACAATCTCCATCAAAAGTGGTTGGAAAACCAATTTTGACTTTGAATTCTTTTCCTGTTGAAGTTGTAGTCATAATGGGAATTTGTCAGGGATGAGTGTGCTTTCTTGGTGCCTACACGTGCTGTCTTGCTGTCCATTAGGGCTTGTCTTTTGTCAGAGGGCTCCTTTTGACAATCAGTTTAGCATACGTGTATGCAAATCTGCTTATCTAAGCAATCAGGGTTTGGTGTCAAAGACTGGATAGTCGACAATCAGATAGACTTTAATCTTTTGTTATGAACTGGGGTGGTGTCACCAGTGACAGTGAAAAGACACAGACAGTCTGCTGGGAAAAGTACAAGGAACGAGTTCTGAGTATGATCAAGGGTTCAGCCTCAAAGACAAGTCTAAGAGGTTCTATGAGAATAGAGACTAAGGCTAAGGAGTGCTTAGACTTAGAGACGATTCAAGATGACTAAGGATTGGGGTCCTTAGTGAAGAGGAATCCAGGTAAAATCCAGTAAGATTAAAGTAAGGAATACAAGTGTAGTACACTGTGCTTAAATAGAGCCATATGTGCACACAGACCATGTAATGGTGAGAATATAACTGTGTATCCTAATAAGGAAGGCATGTATCATACAAGCACATTGAAGTGCATGAGTTAGTAATTTAGCATATGCGTATGATAAATCAAACAACAAAAGAATATGATGAAAGTAGATGGAGAATGAATAGGGGTGTATACAAGACTGTAACAGTTGCCACTCCGCAATGGGTGAGGGAGGCTTGCATCCAAACTGGAATGCTGTAAAGGATGGTCAATACTGAGTAGGAGGAGATTATGTGACTTACATCTATTGTTGATATCATAACCAATATGCCTTGAGGTGTCTGCCTGGGCCAGCACCAGTCCAAAGCTTGTTGCTGGCGTGGTGACTGCAATTGGGAGATTGAAGCCCAGGTTGAATGGCTGGGATGTGGTTGGCGACAGCATGGTTGGCAGTGGTGTACCTGTGGACTGGACTGGAAGATTGAAGCCCATGTTGAACAGCTTGGGGGCTGGCTGCTGTGCAGGGAGAGGCAGGGTGAACCCTAAGTTGAATGGTTGCAGGGTGTGGAGTGCCAGTGATAAAGGCAGTACGACGCCAGGAATGCACGAGTTCATGCCAAAGTTAAACTGCAGCGTGGGAGGTGCTGCAGATGGAGTTGCAGGCATGTCAAGACCCATGCCAAAGTTAAACCTTGGTGCTAGCAGTGGCTGTGCCATAGGGAAAGACATTCCCAAATTGAAGCCTGAGGGAGTTAGGACGGTGCATTGCCAAAGTTGGAAATGTCCAGTCAGTCTAAGATCCACTTGTGAGATGCACACCAATCACGTTGATGCTCAAGTGCATGAGACATAGACATCCAGTATGACAAAACCCACAAAGGAAGTGGATCATTGGGGAATTATGGGTGCATGACTGATTGATCTTGGTCTTGTCATGCACTGGTAGCATGATCATGAAGTGCAGTGGCTGTTGAAAATGCAGGAACTGATCGCAAAACAGAGTCTGCAGGGATTTGGACCATGGGGGCTCTTGGAAAAAGATGATATTGGTACATGATGAATTAGTTTTGAGATTTATAGGGAAGTCAAAGACGAGCAGCTGAGTAACTGAGAGAGTACGGTGTAACAAACATATTGGTGCTGGCCTTAAAACCCTATCTTTTGGCACATGTCTCACGTCTATAGGAATCTCCACCAGTCCAAAGGCTGTCTTACCCCTTTAGCATTGCTGGTGGTATCTCACGCTGACCGCACACCGTACCAACTGCTGCACCACATTCCGTGTACCAATGTCCTCCCATGTCCTTGCCACGTCTGCATAGCTCCATTTGGTGTGTTGTTTGTTTTATGTTCATTATCACTGATTCCACAGCAAGTCTTATTACATGTTGCCTCATGCCACAGCTGCCTCGCGCTATGTTTACATATGGCGGTTACTGTACTTGATCGCTACTGATCTCACCTAGAGCATTCCGAATACATATGATGTAGGATGTAAGCACTGCGTACCCCGCATGATATGATACCTGATTTTACCCCATTGCATGTACTATAGGTCAGGATTAGTGTCTAGCTCTGGAAGCACCCAGTAGTAGACTTAGTCTTTAAAGTTTCCTTACTGCTCATTGAATTAATTACGCTCATTCACCATTACCACTGGCACACCGCTACATTCTTGACCCCTGTTTTGACTGAACTTCATGCTCACCACTACTCTACTGCTGTAAAGATACAACCTAGCTTGGGCTGTAGATAAACCACTGCCTAAACTAGTATGTTAGTCTTGTGCTCCATCTAGTCTGCTTCACTTGTAAGAACAAGAGCGTTCGACCCTAAAGGGGGATGCCTATTCAGTATGGTCAAGTTCGAGTCTAACTTATTTGCGAAACAAGCGTCGAGGTCAGCGGTAAGTTGCCATGGTCAGTGATGATACTGCCGGAACTAGCGTCGTGAGTAGCGGTGCTACTGTCGTCGAGATAAGGTCAGTAACAGTAGCGTTGAGCGAGCGATGTCGAGTGGTGGTCTCAGCGGTAGCAGTAAGGTTGCAAGCGGTGCAATGAAACAGTAAAGAAGTCCGCGGTACTTTCAGCAGTAAAGTAGCGGTTCATGGGAAGTTCAGTCAAAGTAACAGTCAAAAGTCCAGCGGTATGCCAGTGGTAACGGAGAACAAGCGTGATGTATTAACGAGCGAGAAGGAAAATTTGAAGACTATGTCCACTACTGGGTAGATCCAGAGCTAGACAATAATCCTGACCTATAGTACGTGCAATGGGGTAAAATCAGGTACTGTATCGTGTGGGGTACGCGGTGCTTATATCCTAAATCATATGTACTCGGAATACTCTAGGCGAGATCAGTAGCGCTGGAGTGTAGTAACTGCCGTAAGTATACATAGCACGAGGCGCTGCAGGACGAGGCAACATGTAATAACGCTTGCCATGGAATCAGTGATAACGAACAGAAAACAAACTATGCACCAAATGGAGCTATGTGGACGCGGCAAGGACATGGAAGGACATCGGTTCGTGGAACGAGGTGTGGCAGTTGGTACGGTGTGTGGTAAGCGTGGGATGCTCCCGGTACTGCTAAAGGGGTAAGACGGCCATGGACAAGTGGTAACTCCTGTAGACATGAGACGAGTGTCAAAATATGGGGTTTTAAGCCCAGCGCCAATATGTTCGTTACACCGCTGAGAGTACCGTGGACTTCTTGACTGTTTCTTTGCACCGCCCGCACCTTACCGCTACCACTGCCTTTACCGCTCATTATCGCTCACTCAATGCTATGTTTCAAGTGTTATCTCTACCATGGTAGCACCGCTACATATGACGCTAGTTCCAGTGACATCATCGCTGACTGCAGCAACTTACCGCTGACTACAACACTACTTTCACTCACTGATTTAACTTGGATTTAACTATACTAACAGGCATCCCCCTTTAGGGTCAAACACTCTTGTTTTGCAAGTGAAGCAGACTAGACAAAGTGCAAGACCACACATACTAGATTAGGAGGTAGTTTATCTACAGCCCAGGTTATGTTGTATCTTTACACTGTGATTTTCAGTGAAGAGGCATGCAGCGAGCAAGCGGTGTCATGGAAGGTAAGGTAAGTCTTGCCGTAGCTTTAGTAACAGCAGAAATGAATATGCTATGCACCAATGGATCTAGACGGAAATGGAATGGACAGGAGGACATTGGTAGCAAGATTCGGTAAGGGGCAAGGATCCACGGAGCGAAAACGGTACCGGCAAAGCGAAAAGGGGTAATGCTCGCTATAGGGGATTTCTTGGTAGCTGCTGTAGACAGTAATGAGACACTGGTGTAAAACAGCACTTTCATGGTCAGCGTGACTTTGTTCACTACAACGGGCTTTATCAGAGCCCTATATCCAACCTATTGTGTTTTCCCTCTGGTCAAGATGTGTGCCCCTGTAGGTCAGATCGCACATATGCATTGTGGGATTGTACCCGAGGGTATTGGTGTGCATGAGTGTCAAGGTATTCAAAACCTCAAGAAGATGTACAGGATGTGCAACAACAGATACAGGGCGTGAAATGATAAGACCTGAATGATTGAAGTAATAAAGGCAAAGCTTGTTGCAGGCAATACTAAAAATCAAGACGAACCAGCGCCAGGATTGCCCTCACATTGATAAATACCTTTTGGCAGTGCTATCCCAATATAAAGGAGTTCTTGTGGTGAGTTTGCTCTCTGTGCTCGACACATGTCATGATGTTGCACCATCTCAACAAGATGCCACGCAAATTGCCATCTACCAGAACAATGTCTTGCTTCTGCACAGTAGTGTTGGCTGGGATGAGTGTTTAAAAGAATGGGGAGAACCAGATACACTTCGACGGGCTGCCAACAACGTCCACGGGATTAAAAGGGAACACATGTAAGGGATTTGGGAAACTCTTTGCATACATCATGTGCATAGCAGCTCGTATGGTGTTGAAGAGCAGTGGCAACTTGCCCTAGCCACTCTTTATTAGGATTCTTGTTGTCACATCCGTTGGTGCTAAAGCTCTTGTCAATTTTGGGCATGGTGAAAAAAAAATCAAACCCTATGTCTGTATTGTTCAATGCAGCCATCATGCTCATCTGTGCACATGGCACTGTCTTCTACACCTTCTGCCATCTCTGTGCCTTCTGCTTCCTTCTAGGCCTGCTGTTTACCAACAACGTTGGTTGGACATTCTTCTCATTAAGTTGCCACACCCTGCCCATGCCATGGCTAGCAGGACAAAAGACAGAACCTCTCTTAATCTTTTCTCCTGGCCCATCAGATAGCGAATAATGAATTTTACTGAGATATTCTGGACTGAAATTGGTGTTTAAAATAGACTTGACATCTTGGGGGAGTGAATTTTCTTCCCATAAAACTTGACCGACAACTCCTTGCTCCAAGAGTTCATCCATGGTGCTGTTATTCTGAGGTGCAGAGAGTGCATTGGTGGTATTACTGACTGTTTGGAAGAGGTGGTTACAATAAGAAGTTGTGCTGTTACAATCGTATGTGCCCCTATTCATTTTCCCTATTCACTCATACATCATGACTTGTCTACTTGTCTTGTAATTGGTCTCACATTGACACATGCTAGACCTATGACTCATGCATCTCAACACACTTGTACTATACACGCCTTCCTTGTAGGATATGCAGTTACTTTCTCATGGTTGCTTGGTCTGTGCGTTTATATCTATGTATATAAACAGAGTTTACTTGTAGTAGATTCCTTACTTTAATCTTACTGGTTTTACCTGGATTCCTTTTCACTAAGGATCCCCAATCCTTAGTCATCTTGAATCATCTCTAAGTCTAAGCACTCCTTAGCCTTAGTCTCTATTCTCGTAGAGCCTTCGATCGTACTCAGAACTCATTCCTTGTACCTTCACCTTGTTCTCTTTTGAACATTGTAGAACTTCCCAGCAGACTGTCTGTGTCTTCTCACTGTCGCTGGTAATGCCACCCCAGTTCGTAACATGTGCTCACCAACTGTGGCAGCATCATCCACATCATAGTCACTGTTGTGAAAGCAATGTAGACAGTTACTGACAACAAAGTGGAGTCCTTGAGAGTCCCACTAATTTTGGAAATGCTCATGTATGGGATAAGTTGCTTGTCATGAAACCATCCAGTCAGCATTGACTAGTAGCTTGATTCAATTCATTTAATAAGGGAGCTCTATGGAAAACTGGATGAGCGTGCTCTGTTACATGATGTGACATGCACCAAATGAGGTAGTCACACAACTGGGACACCAGACACCTCACACACAAGGAAATTATATAATATATTAGTCCACTGAGTACATGTCACTGCATCAATCTAATTTTCTACTTCATTGTCATTTACTTCAAGAAATGCTTCCAGTCCAAACCCAGGCCATTTGCAATACTCATTGCAGGCATGCTGGGTTTCAAATTTGCTGATGGCCACCTCAATATTTCCCTCACCAAAAATATTACTTCCATTGCTGCCTGACCTATGGAAACATCAGTATTGAGTATCCAAATGAATAAAAACATCCAGATCTGAGGATCTGTGAGTAGTACTGTACTACCTGGATATATTGTGTTATTACAGCTGAAGATTGAATGTATCAGTGAATGAGACACACCTAGGAATTACTGTAGAGATGTGCACTTAGCTTCAACATCATCCAGGTGTGACCGACGGGAACACAGGGTATTCATGGAGTTGCTGGATTCCTATCCTGGTCTTATGGATCGTCTGATGAGCGGAGAGGAAGAGGACATCATCCACATAGGAGAATTGGTAAGGTTTGAGTAACTGAAGGTCATCAAACTCACTTTGTAACAGATAGGTAAAGGGGCCTCCGGTGCGTGAGGTGATGATACTAAAACCCTCAAATCCATTGTCCTCGAATGGGTTGTCCCCAGAGGACAAGTGGTCATACCCCCTCTTTCTTGAAACATTAAATCTGACTGGGGATTTAACCATGAAGTCACAGGGGCGTTACTTTTCCCTGCAGGCCTTGACTGGTCAGATATACAATAAGTCTTTCCACCGCACAATAATCCAAATATCATTACGCCTGCCAGAACCAAGGAGAGTCTCAAGAGCAGTGAAACCGCTGTTCAGGGTGACCAGTGGCCTATATTCTTATATGCAGGTCATGTTCATGATCCTGAAGATCCATGGGAGGGATTATTGAGGAGCGATATACTCATTTTTGTGAGTTTAGTCTATTTAACATTCTTGCTCATAGGAAGGTTTTCTTTCGTAGGGCTTTAAACATGTATTTATGTCACCAAGTTCAGTGGAAAAGGAGCCAAAGGCTACACGCTCCGGCAATGCCTACCTCCATGGCATGAAAACCGTGACTAAAGGATCCTTGGCATATATTGCCATGCAGGCACGTAACAAGTTTAATACTGCATTCATTCCTTGTTGATTGTGATTTCAGGTTCGGTTTTCGTTGAGTTCATCGTCTGTATTCTCCCGTACCGACACGGTGACGGATTCAGAATATTTTTATCATAGCATTCTGGACCTGTTGGAAGATCCTGATGAGAGTGAGGAGGTAGGTGACCTGATGATGTGGTGGACTCAGTTTGTTTTGCATTTCATACACCTCAATTTCCAAGCTAATACCTTGTACAGTCATGTTTTCCCTAATTCATTGTCGTCACATCGTAGTATTAGCAAAAATAGCGCACTCTCGAAGATTCGTGAAAAATGTGCTACCCTTCAAGAGCGAGCTACTACTGTCACAAATTAATGTAATATTTCTCATATTTTGTAGTTCTGTATGGCCGCTATGATTAGTGAATGCGAAACAATGCCATGTAAATATAATATGATGGCATAGCAAATCCATCTATGTGTGTTGTTACAGTCGTACATACCCCTATTCATTCTCTCTTGATCTCCTCTCTTGTATATTACATAATGTGACTCTGACTTATATGCTCAATGCATCTGTACTATAGTTGCCTTCCTTCTTTGGATATGCACTTACATTCTCACGTCTCTCTTGATCCGTGTGCACATTTTGACCTATTTAAGCACATTGTAGTATGCTTGTATACTTTACTTTAATCTTACTGGGTTTTACCTGGAACATCCTTCGCTTAGGTCTCCAACCTAAGTCGTCCTGAATCGTCTCTAAGTCTAAGCACTCCTTAGCCTTAGTCTCTATTCTCGTAGAACCTCTCAGACTTGTCTTTGAGGCTGAACCCTTGATAGTACTCAGAACACGTTCCTTGTACTTTCACCTTGTCCACTTCTGGACATTGTAAGACTTCCCAGCAGACCGCCTGTGTCTTTTCACTGTCGCTGATGATGCCATCCCAGTTCATAACATGTGTAATGCTATGTGCAACCGAATTATCAGCTTTTGTGAGATGTCTTCCTGTTAGCGATGTTAGAGTGCACCATTGGAATCTGTACACGTAAGATTAGTTATACCTGACAATATACTAGCCTTTTTGCTTGGTCAAGATGACTCATTGTTAATCATGATAGACTTTGCAATTAAAGACAGTCCAGATAAGAGGAGGTATGTCTGACAGTATATCAGCTATATGATTTGACAAGATTGTTCTGTCAATTCACATTTACACCTGGGCACCATAGTTGGTGATGGCGGTTTTCACAATGGGAAGCAGCCAATATATAGCTAGTCATGGTTGATACATGTGACAACAACACCATCACTCTGCTAGTTAGAGAACAACTTACTACCATAGGCCTGCCAATATGATGGCATATGGGAGATTCAAGCTATGTAGTCTACCCATCTATTCCTTTGTCCAGTTTTCTGCAGTTGGTAAAGTTGTGCTGTATTTCATCAAATATATGATGATGGTAGTCCCTCCAATTGGAAGCTGCCTTTATGTTGTTGGGTACAGTTGGTCACACCTGGGCACACTGCCAGTGATGGCAGCCCTTGCAATAAGAAGCAGCCAATATATAGCTAGTCATGGTTGATACATATGACAACAACAACATCACTCTGCTAGATAGATCACCATATTTTTGCCAATATGATGGCTTTGGAAGATTCTGCTTATGTAGTCTACCCATCTATTCCTTTATCAGGTGGTCTGCAATTGTGATAAATATTTTCAATATTATATATCAGACAAAGTTAGATAAAGCCTTGTTATACTCTGGTCAAATGCCTGATGGACTTTGTGCTGATGTGCGCCAAACATGTTTCAACCTTATTTCTGTTAGTCTTAAGCAAGTTCTGTCATACTCTAGCCAGGAGTTTGAAGTGTTTAAGCGAGTTTCAAGAGGTGTTAAGTGAGTTTCAAAAGTTACTTTGAGTAAGGTAGACCTTGCGCACTTTCAGCAAACGTCACATGATAGGCATGACAAAAGCAATAAATGTATGTAGGATGTTTGTAGCGACAAGATATAAAAAAACAGAAACAGAAGAGTTGTAGTGTATGTACTTCTCGACGAGTCATCCATTTCAGAATTATTATTTGTGAAAAATTGAAGGAGGAGATGGCAACACAAGCAAAATGTGACTTACTGTGACTTCACTTGTAATCACTGCATTTGCCACCAGGAATGTAAACCTTGCATCTTGCTTGTGTTGCCATCTCCTCCTTCAATTTTGCACAAATAATAATTCTAAAATGGACTCGTCGAGAAGTACATACACTACAACTCTTCCGTTTCTGTTTTTTTTATATTTTGTCGCTACGAACATCCTACATACATTTATTGCTTTTGTCACGCCTATCACGTGACGTTTGCTGAAAGCGCGCAAGGTCTACCCTGATGTGACAAAATGGGAGAATATGATTCACCCTGGGGATATATCAATCTGGATAGTGGATGATTACAACAGATAATGTATCTCTTACTTAGGCTTATAGCCCAAAGTGATACATTCAACCCCCATTATCAGGTGGACACTCCTCTGAACATATTTCAATAATTCTCATTGGTTTGAGCTTTTCTTTTTAAGCGCCGCTGCACGTATCGTATTTGAGCTTCTCAAGGTGTATCATGATATGCCCCCCAGTTCGTTCGCAGATTCCACCGGCACTTTCTCTCACCGTCCATCGACACGTCATTAATGACAAAAACTACTGCATTCTTCGCACCATTCAGTTAAATCGTACAGGAGTGGCGTCATTTAATTCCAGATGCAGCGAGCAATACTCGTGACATGTCTCTCGGCGTAACTGATGCGGCGCTCGCGTCTCTCCTGGCAAAATGAATCTCTCAACTCCCCCCGGACGCGCCTGATGGAATTATAGTGCCTATGGCATCTTCATCGAGATTGGATCAGGCAACAACATCCAATCATCCGCGGGTCTTCGTCGTTCTGCGCACCTCCAAAGGAAACAATGACATGTTTATCTCACATATTTTGCATGCACGTACTTTGATATGTTTCTTACTATACGATCAGTGAAACATATGGACTGCACAGTAGTTGAAAGCTCGCTAGTATATTACATTTGATAGAATGTTCATACTGTGACTTGAATGTACTATCAAGTGGCTTAGACAAAGGCCGGCCACTTGGATTTCAAAGGAGCCTTGGACGAACGTGGGGAAGGACTTGCCAGTACTTGAACCTCAGTGTTATCATCTGAGAGCCACTGGGTGTACTGCGTGCCGTCAGGATGCCATTCGTAAGAGATTCGTTTGGCTTTCAGCATACGCGCAGCAAGCTCACGGGCGCGAATGTGGTGCCCAGCCCCCTTCAGTTGCAAAACTGCAACACGTAACTCTGCTTTATCGCGCGCATGCTCAGCGTCGTTGAGACGGGTGTGCAGGTCGATTATTTGGCTGTGTAAATCGTCGATAATTGCTCGTGCATCACGAAGGTTCTGATCGGCCAGCGTGTGATTTATTCGCTCGTCATCTCTGTGCTGCTGTTGGGTTATAATTTCATTCATGATAAGTCAAAGTCATAGATAAAGGCAACATACTGTGAAACCGGCTGAGGGTTCAGTTGACGGTTGGGTCAGAGGACCGTTAGCATGCAGGTTGCTCCGCGTCGTACGAACCCACACAGAAGGTATCGATATAGCCTATGTGAGCGTCGCGGGAAATTTAGCGAAGGACGGCCGAAGAACGATGAACGAGGAATAACATACCTGCGAGATGTCTAAGTGAGACTGCCGCGCAGCCTTCGCAACGAGTACGAATGTATCGCTAACTTCATCGTGGCGCAACCGAGGGTCGCAAGGACTGCCACCAAGGTATCGTGTTCTTTTTTTTGGAGGTGCGAGGTCAGTCATTGAGGGACTGTTTCAAATGAGTACCGACCTTTAGGGAACCTGCTCGGAGCTTCAAAGCCTTATACATACTGGAGTTTTGAAACACCGTGTCCGGCGACAAGCTTGAGGCCCATTGTCTCCGCTTCTCCGTTCGGTTGATCTTACTCCCAATATGTTTGCTTAATCCCGCTGAAAAAATGTTGCGTTATGACTATAGTTCTTCGCCAAGACAGAGTAGAAAACGCACTAATTTGAAACGCCCATAGATCGTATTTTCCCGTACTGCAGGCACCTCGTAAAGCCCTGTATGGGGATAGGCGGCGCTGACTAGAACATTAATGTGGGTCGTGAATGAGAAAGAAGTAGATATACTCTGATTCAATATTCAATAGGCTAGTAATAGAATTCGCCGAATAATAGTTTACCTAATGAGTCATCAAGCCAAATTTACATAACCGAAGATCTCATTGACTACGAGTCTCAATAATTTATGCGATACATTTCGTTACAAACGTACGTTCGGTAAGGGATAGAAGCTCATTTTCTGAACTGCCTTATAAACATAATGATGCAGTGTGTCACTGGAAGGAGGCCGGGGATTATCCACAAAAACACATCCAGTAACACTATGGGCATTCCCATTCCCTTAAGAGATATACGAGCGAAAGACGACGACTACACCACGAATAGTGACTCGGCTTTTGGGGGCTTGGGCTTTGCAAAACCTCAGGCCGAGCCGTGAGCCCAAGCCGGGCCAAAGCCGCGGCTCGGCTTTGGCTCAACGACGGCTTTCAAATGTAAAATGTAATATAAGCATATTTGTAACTATACAGACTTACAGTACTTAGTGACTGTCCGCTGAACCAACATCAGACTCTGATATGTCATCCTCCTCATCCAAAATCAGTGTGTCCCACTTTCAGCCGATTGCGCCACTGGCTAATTGTGATGCCTCCTTGCGAGAAAGCTAGCTCGCTCGTTTGAGACAGATGCTGCCAATAGTCCCTTGCCAGCGAAGCCCGACGTGGCTCGAATATATGCGAACGACACCTGAAGGCGCCAGAATGAGAGGAGTGGAGGTACAGGCGAGAGCAAACACAAGCAGATAAGCTCAGGCAAGTGAAAACGAGTGCAGGCAAGCAGACGAATACAGACGAGTCCATGTGAGTTCAAATGAGCGTAGGAAAACACAGACAAGTCCAGATGAATACAGACGAGTTCAGACGAATACAGACAAGTCCATGTGAGTCAAAATGAGCATGGGCAAGCACAGACAAATGCATGCAGGTCCAAACGAGTGCAGGCAAGTACAAACGAATGCAGGCAGGTCCAGGCAAGTCTAAACGAGTGCAGGCAAGTGCAAAAGAGTGCAGGCAAGCGCAGATGAATGCAGGTAAGTCCAGGCAAGTACAGACGAGTGCAGGCAAGCGCAGACAAATCCAGGCAAATCCAAACGAGCACAAGGAAACATAAATGAATGCAGGTGAGTTCAGACAAGTCCAAAAGGAAGGTTCCGAGAAGTGGAAGCCTTGGAAGTATTAGTCATCAGTGAATTCATGAGTCCTCGATTTTGTAGTCGTGGGAAGTATAGGATGATATTATTATGCTACGGCTGAATATGACTATGTATATGCCAATAAATATTAGTTTTCGGTACATAGCCATGAATCTCTGAAAATTCCTTTTACCATGAGGAGTTCACGACGACAGTGCGCCGTTACAGCAATCAATATGCAATAGCATCATTAAGTCACACTTCTTATGCCATATTTCATCATTTATTTTTTGAACTATCAACTGATATAAGACTTTATCGTGGAAAGCGCCGTTAGCACTTTAAACCTAATTTAGATACCTATGAGAGTGTCTGCATCAGGAAATTCACACATTCCTTAACATGCTTAATCAGCTTAACTCACTTATCTCAAGACTTGTTTGCTCTCTCTCACATCATTCACCTGGCATATCTTATATTTTTTGAGTGCGAAATACAATAAAACATGTATATTAATATATCTCAACTTTTTTTTTCTGAATTCATTCACATTGAAATTTTGGACAAGTAGATTCAATTTCACCAAGGCAGTTAAGTGTAAATAAGTCCGCATAAGGGCACGTCAAGGAATGTGTGAATTTCCTGATGTGACAAGGTATGATAGTGTATTTAGGTACCGTTTGTTGAGCAATATCATATTCCCTCATTTATATTTGACTTACAAAGCTATATACATTGTTTCAAATATTGTGTGAATTACAATGGTATCTAAGGTCATGCATGTGACTAACCCCAAATCATGTGAGCAGTGCAAGTGGTTGAAGTTGATTTGTCATGATTTGTTCCATGTTTGTGCAGGACAGAAAATTTCACGCAAGTTCCTTTCAACTTCGTTTCACTGCTACTACCACCACCCTCTTGAACTCAGTGTCTTTCCTTGTGGTTCCTCCCTTGTTTCTTGTGGTGGTCCCTCCCTGGCCTTTTGGATTTCCTCGTGGTTCCCCCCTGGCCCTTCGTGGTTCCTCCCTGGCCTTTCCTCGTGGTTCCTCCCTGGCCCTTCATAGTGGTCCCTCTTTGGTGTTTCCCCTGGCCTTTGTATTTCCTCACGGTTCCTCACGGTTCCTCACGGTTCCTCACGGTTCCTCACGGTTCCTCACGGTTCCTCACGGTTCCTCACGGTTCCTCACGGTTCCTCACGGTTCCTCACGGTTCCTCACGGTCCTCACGGTTCCTCACGGTTCCTCACGGTTCCTCACGGTTCCTCACGGTTCCTCACGGTTCCTCACGGTTCCTCACGGTTCCTCACGGTTCCTCCACGGTTCCTCACGGTTCCTCACGGTTCCTCACGGTTCCTCACGGTTCCTCACGGTTCCTCACGGTTCCTCACGGTTCCTCACGGTTCCTCACGGTTCCTCACGGTTCCTCACGGTTCCTCACGGTTCCTCACGGTTCCTCACGGTTCCTTGCTGGCTCTTCCTCATGGTCCCATCCTGGCTCTTCCTTCTGGCCATTCACTCTCCACTATCTTTCTGTGTCTTTTTTATATCATGTAATTACATATGTATTTTAATATGAATAAAATTCATTTTTATCGAATTTTTTCACAAAATGAGTGCTAAGAAACAATGAGTGGTGACAATCTGGTGTTTTTTGGTAGTTCTGTTTAACTTATTCCAGGTAGTATCATTCTGACAGATACCATAAAAATTTCACACTTAGATAAAGCTTTGCAAAGCTATATAATATCAGGTCAATTTTGTGGTGCTTTGGAGTTGTGAACTGTTAAGACTGTACTCAAGGGTAGAGAGATCCGAAGGGCTTTGGCCTCAGTTCGTACACTGTGCCCCTTTCTCGAGTAATGCCCCTTATTTCAGGGAGGAGTTATTCGTCCAAAGACCTGGAAGGAGTTGCGTGACGGATCCGGGTGTCCGAAGGTGTCGGATATGATACGTCCGAAGGTTATTCGGAACGTAAGGAGAGGGCAGAGATTAAGGCTAGTTTCGGAACGAGTTCCTAACTAGAAACTAACGGAGATGGACTATCCGAGGATAGAGTCGGAGGTATAGACTATAGGAATCAATCCTAAGTCTCGGAAGGTGACTTAAAGTGGAGAGTGGCTTAAGTCCGGAGAAGGCAGAATGAGTAGAATCTAAAATGATATTCGAACTAAGGTTCTACGGAGATCTACAAGTGGTTTATATACTGTAAGTATCTAAGACGGATAATCAGCAAGTCCGGGACCGAGGGCTATGTACGAAGCGTATCGGAAGTCTATTAGTTAATGCACAGTGGATCAGTAAGCATGAATCGGAAATGAACACAGGAAATGGATCAGTAACACAGGACGGAAATATAAACAGCCGGAGTACCGGTAGCAGGAGAAATGACGAAAGGAGATAGATGCAGATGTACACAAGGGAGTTAAGGTGCGAGAAGTGAGTACATTCGGATGGGTGGTCCGGACAAGATCTGTGGACCGGACGGATATGGTCGGATCTGAGATTAGAAGTATGGTATATGACATGAACCTCCCTTTCATTATGGCATTATTAATTAATCTAGCTCAATGTTCAACTTTTGTCACACCTTCACTTCAAGTGTGAGTTTGAATAAAATCGGGCCCTTCTCTCGATCATAAAATTTTATATGATAATGAGTGATGCATCTTTCCTCTATAAGGCCAAACATAACAATGTGATTGTTGATAGCAGAATTATGCTAGTTCTGGTGATTGTGTACTATGTATTGTTATTTATTGCTATCTACTTTCCTCACGAGTTCACGGATGTAGAGTATGGTGGTCTGGTTTTCCATACTAGCAGTAAGTGTAGTTTGATGCACACTACATCAACAAAAGACCCATGAATTTTGCTTGTCAAAAAGAAGTTTGATGCTTACAGTGAGCTTACAGCCTGGTGATTGGAGCAACGCGATTGGTGGAGCAGAGATTCAAGACATATTACTGTCTAATCTGGTTGATAAATTTTACTAACCTAGGCTCTGTACAGCACAATGTTTCAGAAAATAAAAATAAAAATAAAAATTGCCGGTCATGTGATACTATTAGTTACCACTAGTTCATGCACTCCCTACATCTCATGCACTGCTCAAAACAACACTTTTCTACTATTAATCTTCAAACTAATACATGCATATGAATCAATAAATCATAAGTACACTCTATGAAATCAAATGCACCCAATCTAATAAGAAAAAAAAAGATATTTTTTGGTGGTGACACCACTGGTGTCACTCTCACTGTCACCTGCCGGTACTGCCATAGCGGAGTTTCAAACTCGAACACACTACCAGTAACACATGATACCCCGCAGACTGTGCAAGATCACACTTCAGGAAATTGTGGCACACGGAGATCATTACTCAGTCAATCCCAAGAAAGAGTTTTGGTGCCATCACAACTCAGATTTTGCAACCCCTCCATCACCAAAAATTCCATGCTCAAATAGTCGAGATGGTGAATGTTTACCCTAGCAAGAATTGGGTCTGCTGCTTCATTTCTCCTCACGCAGATATCACTGTTGTGAAATCATATGGCCTGGATCCAAAGTGTGCACAAAATTTCAACAAGTCAACGATCACAGAGTATTTTAATATGCACAAGGCCTTGGATGACAAGCACAATGGAATTTCACTGGAACACAACTGGAATGTTGATGAGAAATGGTGTCAAATGGGAGGTGGTCAAAAGGGAGACAATTCAAAAATTATCTTCTTGAAAAGCAATTGAGAATGCTATTGTATTCACAGTGATAATTTAGAGCTGGTCACAATAATTGAATGTATTTTGGCAGCTGGTGATTCCATTCCTCCATCATTTATTTTGGCTGATGGCCCCATTAATACTGAATACCAAAATGTTAAAGACATTGGAGGGCCAGTTCTGAACTAAATTCCAGTTGTGAATGCCACTGATTCGAGTAAATATAGCATTGCAACCTCTCTGACTGGGTAGATTCAGAACTGTTTGCAGCCTAGTTCAAGAAACTTCATCACAGCCATTGCCATCTGGGCATCTTAATAATGATAATGGCTTATATTACTCTGGCAGCTCACAATACATATTTTAGATTGCTATATAGCCAGTTATTTGTATATACAGTATACCTTTGTTAATGTCTAGTGCTGAATGGCCTTTGAAACTGGCTAGTGTGACAATACCGTTGTAAAGATTCAACCTAACCTGGCTGTAGATAAACTACCTCCTAAGTTAGTATGTGTGGTCTTGCACTCCGTCTAGTCTGCTTCACTTGCGAAACAAGAGTGTTCGACCCTAAAGGGGGATGCCTGTTAGTATGGTCAAGTTTGAGTCAAACTAATGTGCGAATATAGCATCGTAGTCAGCGGTAAGTTGCCGCAGTCAGCGGTGATGGCGCCGGAACTAGCGTCATTGGTAGCAGTACTAGCATCATAGAGATAAAGCCTGTAGATGTAGCATCAAGTGAGCATTGATGAGCGATGATTTGTGCGGTAGCAGTAAGGTTGTGAGCAGTGCAAAGAAACAGTAAAGAAGTCCACGGTACTTTCAGTGGTAAAGTAGCGGTGTGCAAGAAGTTTCAGTCAAAATAGGGGCCAAAGATCTAGCAGTATGCCAGTGGTAATGGTGAACGAGCGAAATCGATTAACAAGCGGTAAAGAACTTTAAAGACTAAGTCTACTACTGGGTAGATCCAGAGCTAGACACTAATCCTGACCTATAGTATGTGCAATGGGGTATGAATCAGGTACTGAATCATGCGGGGTATGCGGTGCTTATATCCTAAATCGTATGTACTCAGAATGCGTTAGGTGAAATCAGTAGCGCTCAAGTACAGTAACCGCTGTATGTAAATGTAGTGCGAGGCAACATGTAATAAGGCTTGCTGTGGAATCAGTGATAACGAACATAAAACAAGCTATGCACCAAATGGAGCTATGTGGATGTGGCAAGGACATGGAAGGACATTGATACGTGGAACATGGTGTGGTAGTCAGTATGGTGTGCGGTAAGCATGGGATGCCGCTGGTAATGCTAAAGGGGTAAGACAGCCATGGACAAGTGGTAACTCCTATAGATGTGAGACAAATGCTAAAAGGTAAGGTTTCAAGGCCAGCACCAATATGTTTGCTACACCGTGACTTTCCATAACTTTCATAACTGCACGAGATGTAGGGAGTGCACGAACTAGTGGTGACTAATAGTACTATCACATGACCATCTGGAGAATCCCAGGATGGTATGTCAAAGGCTCAAAGCACACATACCTGCTTATTGATTGACACGATGTACTCTGACACAGGTTCTGCAGGATCTGGATGCTCACTCTGCTCCCATGACTCTCTAGATACCCCAGAGGCTACACAAAATATTCACACTACTACTTCTAACCGGTGGCAAGAATTTGAAGATATTGCTTTGCTTGAACATCTCACTAATCACCTCTCTGCTGCTGGCGATGGGTTGAACTTCCCCAAGCATGTGTGGAAGAGTGCATCTGAGTATGTCAACTCATGTATGGCTCCTCCTGGGTCCAAGACACGCTCCAATAAACCAGCCTCATCCTGCAAGAACAAATGGGGGGCCCTTAAGTCAGCATATCATCAAGTTCAGTTCATCAAGAGCACTTCTGGTCTTACATGGAGTGATGTGGATGGAGTAGGGGTGTCACCTGAGAGCCAGAGTGTGTGGAATGAACTTGTGAAGGGTGAGTATACTGTGGTCTATTGTATTTATCATCAATTTTAATTTGTCTTTCAAAGGACTGTCCTGCAGTAAAGCCCTTTGCCTCCAAAGGCTTAATTCACCTTGCCACCATGGACCACATGATGAGCAGTGGCAAGGGGAAGAACAAAGTCAAAGGAGGGTTCATTCTCCACAGAAAGACGGCACCCACCCCCACTTCCATGAATCCTCCACCTGTTCCTTCATCCAGTCGCGCTATACTTCCTGCAACTAGGGGCCTGCTTGATCTTTCATCCATGACATTAACAGATCCCCCCTTTTCCAACAGCCCACCATTTCCTACTCCCACCTCTCCCTACTCATTCATTACCTCTACCAGTGCATCAGGGCTCACTGGTGGCAGCCACAGCAGCAGCAAGTGCAAATACAGTGCTCTTGCTGCTGACAGCAGTGATACATCTCAGAAGAGGCTGCGTACTCCATTCGATAAGCCGCATACCCCATCCGAGAAGAAGCCGCGTGCTCCATCCGCTACTGTGCAGGCCCAACAAGAGGGTAGTGCTGCAATATCAAAGCTCGCCGATATGATAAGCCTCAAACTCAATTAACCTGCCCCCACTACCAGACTCGCATAATCATCTTGTACGTGCTCGCCTATGTTAAAAAGGACTGAACATACATACCGTTATTTTTACTTCCCATTACATCCCTTCACTAGGACTTAGTATCTGAAATGCTCACTAGTTGCAATCCACTTGCTTTTGAACTTTCCTCCGTTTGAACATCGCTCTTAGATTTAACCGCCGGTAACTATACTGCTCGAAGTACTGCATGACTTTCGACTTCGCTACTCATAACCGGACTGTGGCCAGTGGTCTCATTGGGTCATTTTCTCTCTCTTCTGCATTATTGCTCATGCGGAGTTGCTGCTACCGCTACTGCACCGCCAGTGGTAATAATGTTTTCATCTCGCTCAAGTAACTTTGTTCTTGCTCTCGCTAGCTAACCATTGCAGCTATCCTTACTGCACATGTACCACTGATACCACACTAGTACCACTGATATACTGCTACCGCCACTAACCTTGGAAGTTGGAATTCTCATTTCCTTATTAGTATTTCCTTGTTTCCTTCGCACTAACATAGAAGGAATTGCTTCTATTTGCAGTCCTCTTGGATTGAATATCTCACTCGCACCTTCAGTAGGATTAATGCTGTGCTTATACTTAGGCCAGCACTAGTTTCTTTGTTTCATCGCGCTTACTGATCTGCTGTGCATTAACTAATAGACTTCTGTTATACATCATACATAGCCCTCGGTCCCAGACTCACTGATTATCTGTGCTAGGTACTTCCAGTATATAAACCACTTGTAAATCTCTGTAGAACCTTAGTTCGAATATCATCTTAGATTCTGCTCAATCTATTCCTCTGGTGTAAAGATACAACCTAACCTGGGCTGTAGATAAACCACCTCCTAAGTTAGTATGTGAGTCTTGCGCTCCGTCTAGTCTGCTTCACTTAAACAAGAGCATTCGACCCTAAAGGGGGATGCCTGTTAGTATGGTCAAGTTTGAGTCAAACCAATGTGCAAATGTAGTGTTGTAGTCAGCAGTAAGTTGCCGTGGTCAGCGATGATGCTGCTGGAACTAGTGTCATATGTAGTGGTACTAGCGTCGTTGAAACAGAGTCAGTATCAGTTACATCGAGCAAGCGGTGGTGAGCAACAATGTCAGCAGTAGTGGTAAAGTTGCGAGCGGTGCAAAGGAACAGTAAAGAAGACCGTGGTACTTTCAGCGGTAAAGTAGCAGTGCATGAGAAGTTCAGTCAAAATAGCAATCAAGAGTCCAGCGGTATGCCAGTGGTAATGGAGAACAAGCGTAATGGATTAATGAGCGATAAAAAAACTTTAAAGACTAAGTCTATTACTGGGTAGATCCAGAGCTAGACAATAATCCTGACCTATAGTACATGCAAAGGGGTAAAATCAGGTACTGTATCGTGTGGGGTACACAGTGCTTATATCCTAAATTGTATGTACTCGGAATGCTCTAGGTGAGATCAGTAGCGCTCAAGTATAGTAACTGCCATATGTAAACATAGTGCGAGGTGCTGCAGCACGAGGCAACATGTAATAAGACTTGCCATGGAATCAGTGATAATGAACATAAAACAAACAACGCACCAAATGGAGCTATGCGGACGTGGCAAGGACATGGGAGGACATCGGTACGTGGAATGAGGTGCGGCAGTCAGTTGTGCAGTAAGCGTGGGCTGCCGCTGGTAATGCCAAAGGGGGTAAGACAGCCATGGACAAGTGGTAACTCCTATAGACATGAGACAAGTGTCAAAAGGTAGGGTTTTAAGCCTAGTGCCAATATGTTCGTTACACCGGACTTGAGTTACTTCCAACTCTGGTCATCTTCTGAGACTTAGGATTGATTCCTATAAGTCTGCATCTCTGACTCTACCCTTGGGTAGTCTACCTCTGTTAGTTTCTAGTTAAGGACTTGCTCCGAGACTAGTCTTATTCCTTGTATCACCTCCACGCTCCAGATAACCTTCGGACATGTCATATCCGATACCTTTGGACATCCGGATCTGTCATGCAATCATTTCCAGATCTTCAGACGTATACATACCCTCTGAAATAAGGGGCATTACTTGGGAAAGGGGCACAGTGCATGAACTGAGGCCAAAGCCCTTTGGATCTCTTACCCTTTGAGTACGGTCTTAACACCTTGTCCCCACAATCACACTACAACTTAGATTTGATAGACCTGGATATCAATGATGAGCTCCTTGTGCAGGCAGATAAAATAGAGGCAGAAGCATTGGTGACTGTTTCTAAGCCACCAGGCACAAAAGGCTTAGGTTCTGATATACAAGTAAATGCTTCACATGGACAATAGGTCCATGCCCCTGCAGTCATCCTAGCATAATATAGTGACAAACAGTCAATGAGGAAGCAAAGGATGATCACTACCAGAGCAAGATGTTTTCACCACTGAATAAAATTTGGCAAATTTGTAAGAGTGCAGGTCTCTTGTGAGCTGCTTCAAAGAAGAACTTGATCTTGTGGGTCCAAACACATGCATAAATAATTTATGGCACTGAAAATGGTACATAAAATGTAGAATTTCACCCAGGATTTTGACATGGATTCATCTTTGTTGTCTCAAAATGTGTAGTAAAAATGTCAACTTTATCACTAACATTTTGAAACCAATCTCCCAAAACGCCAGTGTGTCATCTCAAGTATTTCCAAAATTAGCAAGGACTCCCCTTTGTCAGCAATCACTGCATGAAGACCCAGGCTAGTGGTGCTTGAAGTACGTGTGTTTATGCAAGATAAACTCAGGTAGGTAGACATGAAAATAGATTTGTTAGTCAGTGTTGAAGTAGCCTCACACATGTGTAAGGACATGGCATACTTGAGGGCCTTCTCGATGACCTATGTAAATAATGATTAGCATACACTAGATTGTCTATTTGAGATACAGCTAGAGGGTCTCAGCTACATCTAAATATCTTCTTATTATACTTCAAGTAGATCACACAATGTAAGGTTAAAATAATGAATATGTTGATATTTATGAATACATCACATGCTCGATATACTATCGTGCCTGCTTCACGTCCAGCTTCAATTCCCCCTGTGCGCTCGGATCCCCTTTTGCCCCTGCCATCCTAGAATCAGTGCAGAAATATGCTGAGATGCCCCCCTGCGATAGCACCTGAAGTGTGGGATAGCTGACCAGACAGCTTGAAGAGAATGATTGCGGAAACCCCGGAAGTGTATATGGCCCCAGCTAACTCGAATATCGATCCAGCACTTCTCAATAGCTCGAACAGTCCCTCAGCCTCAAGGCATACACCTCATGATGCAAATAGGGATGGTCCACATGAGCTGATGCCATCTGCAAACCCATCTGCTGCAAATAACAGCACACAAGGGCTGTTACAATCGTACGTGCCCCTATTCATTTTTCTATTCTTCTTTGTCTTGTATATTACGTAACATGACTCTGACTCATATGCTCAATGCATCTGTACTGTAGTAAGCCTTCCTCCTTTGGATACGTACTTACATTCTCACATCTCTCTTGGTCCGTGCGCACATATTGGCTTATTTAAGCACATTGTATTATGCTTGTATACTTTACTTTAATCTTACTGGGTTTTACCTGGAATATCCTTTGCTTAGGTCTCCAACCTAAGTCGTCTGAATCGTCTCTAAGTCTAAGCACTCCTTAGCCTTAGTCTCTATTCTACCGATCGTCTTAGAGTCGCGACTCTTCGACTGAACCCTTGATCCTACTTGGAATCCTTCCTAAGTAGTAGTCCTCGTTCTCTTTTGAACGTAGTCAAACTTCCCAGCAGACCATCTGTGTCTTATCACTGTCACTGGTGACGCCACCCCAGTTCATAACAAGGGCACAATATCAGGTGAGTGGGTGTATGCTGCATACATGCCAAAAAAACTTACCTTCTTTCCTCCAAATCAGTAGTACACACCTGTCTGAGCATCATCAAAACAGCAGGGCACTTGCATCCAGCTCTCGACAGCAACAGAGAAGGCAGCAGCGCTCGTCCTCTCCTCACAACAATCATGGACGTGACAGAAGACACAGGTCGAGAAGTCCAGTGTGCAGCCACCATAGGAATGCCTCTTCTCCATCTACCAGCCGTTCGTCATCTTGAAATGGCTGCTATTCCCATCGTGCATCATCCCCTGCCACAAGAAACTCAACTCTGGCAAATGTTGAAGAGCTCACTGACATCCTATACAACATGCGTGAAGATCAGCATGAACACTACAAGCTGGTGATGTGGAAGTCCAGTTCAGTCCAGTTCAAGAGAAACTTTTGCGAACGCCGAATGTGACTGCACGTTCAGTTCAGCTGCTGAGCTGAACATTGGACTGGACATCCTCAAACGCGTTCAGGACGTCCAGTTCATGTCCGGTTCGTGTTCGGACGTCGAGCATGAGGTTAGGGCTAGGTCAATTGTATATATTACATGGAGACTATGCATCTGTAGTACTAAGATCAAGATCATCAGCAGTCACAGTGGCTAGAGGTTCCACATAAGCCACTGCGTCTGCTGCAGCCTGAACATGCCCGTTTCGATAAGTACTTTTCAACAATTGTAAGGCCTCAAAGACATTGGGTGTGAGTCAATTGCGTCGACTGTGGTCCGTGATACCACCGCTTGAGAAGGCTCGTTCTGACAGTGTTGAAGAACCTTGAATAGCCAGGTAGTCTCATGCCATGCGGGCAAGTGTTGGGTACATGGTTGAATGATGCTAGAAAGGATATGGACTATGAATCAATGAAATAGATATTGCTTACACCCCACCAACGGACAACATCACCGACCTCTTCCAATGGGCTCATCAAGTACATGTCGAGTTCTTGATGAGGATTGTCAATGGTTTGTTCAGATGACTGACGAGACAGAATAGCTGAATGCATCCATGAATGTCCATATTGGACCGTACTAGGTCTTGACGATGCCGACAAAACAAGTATTGGCTGAGGGGTGGCCGCAACAGAAGTGTGATACTGGTCAAACTAAACCAGAGTTAGTGATAATGAATGGCTTAAATAATATTGTGAACATATGGTGGAGCAGGAAAAGGGGTGTCATCATCCGGGTCATTGTACCAATCAATGGCGCTTGCGTCTTTGAGTTTGCCATCAGATCCAAGTGCACACACCATTCTCACAGCCAGAGGAGTGAATATTGTACCTGTAGTAGATCATTTATACCAAAATTTGTGGTAAGAGATTAGCAAAATGTGACACACCTTGAACATATCATTGCCATGTAATTAAGTACCTGAATGAGCATCCCAAAGATAGGTTCTGGACATAAATTAGATTGTAATCTGAATAATGATGGACAGTGAGCTTACCGAAACATTGAGTAGATTACTGACAAAGTCAGACATCGCTAACAGACATGCATTGAGTGTTTTGGTCCTAAAGAGCTGTTCTTGGTCATTCATTGTTGCCAGACAATCAGAGAAAATATTAGGATAGATGGATAGCAATAAGCCTGAGGACATTGAGTGGATCATATACAGATGTAGGAATGGTTTGAACGCATTTGGACGGGTTTGGACGGGTTTGGAACTTTCAAGCATCAGCCGAATGCTGAACGTAATGACACATTCGGTCCTGAGAGCATGTCGAATGTCGGACTGGACCGACGGTCCAGTTCAGAAGGTTCAGGTTCGAACCGAAGTTCTGAACCGGACTTCCGCATCACTACTACAAGCAGACAGACGACTGACTTGCACACCTTGAGGGCAATCATATCATCCTGACCATCAGACCAGCAGTGCTACTCGTGGCCACACAACTCAACGTTGGGGGGGCTCAAATATTGCTCGAAGGCAAAGGCAAAGAGATGCGTGTGAAGAGGGAAATGATGCAGAGTCACACGCAGGTCAATTTGACCATGATGCTGAAGATGTTACAGGTGCTCGGGGGAAGCTATCTGCAACTGCTCGGGAGGTGCAAGCAGATCTCAAGGTCAGTACTGGTCTTGCCCACAAACCAAGAAAGAAACTCACCTCACACATAGCGCTTGATCATGACCAAATTTCATCATGTCTGTAATGTTGCTGAAGGGAAAACGTGGCCAAGCCCTGATGATGAGTGCAAGAATGAAACAACTGGTAAAATTTACCTAACACCAACCAAATTTTGAGGCGACCGTGAATGACAACCATAATCGCATGATTTTCAGAAAGATTATGCATCTTGTCTGGGAAGAACTTGGAGTGAGTTTGTGAGCCTTTCGACTACACAATCCCCTCACCTTTCAAACAGAGTACAACACTTAGTGATTCCCTGAGCAACCACAAGGTTAAATGGAATAAGCTATTGTTGTTCATGTTTGCTAAAGACATGTACTGTGGATTCAAGGAGGAGTGGAAAGCACAGAATGACCACGAGAAGGCCGCAGCTAAAAACACCAACCAGCAAAAGAATCACTGGAGTCAGCATCGTAAAGAGGTTAGTCATTAATGTCTGTTTTTAAATAAGAAAAAAAATGACTTACAGACTTGAAAAAGAAAGCTGACCAGTTGACAACAGCATGCCCAAAATACTTTGAACTTCATGGCGTGGATCCTATCAATATCATCCATGTGGATCATATGTCTGACGAGGCATCTGGACCTGAAGATGATGGTGAATCAGTCGACGAGTGGAGAATCAAGATGGGAAAGGAAAAGGGCTTTCCAGCGGATACAAACATGGATGGTATGGTGTTCATGAAAATCCTTGGAGATCACAGGAGGTAAGTCAATGCTCCATAACTAAAAACAGAACAGTCTCACTTACCTAGAATCGCAGCTCGGTGATATATATCATGAGCTATTCCAGCTGTGGAAAGCATCCCTCAATACCAAGCAACGTAAACGATTCCACACGATGCGGGTTGATGGAACCAACCGAGCGCTGCTTCGTATCCCCGATTACACACCCTACAACTTCGGAATAGATACCGAGTGGCTCGAAGTGAACAAGAATCACCCAGAGTATCAGGCACAACTGAAGGAGTGGGGTGCTTGGGCGGATCCACCTGGATTTGGATCTGCAAAGAATGAGGAAGGCATCGCAGATGGTAGCGGGCAAGATCATGAGGAAGTGCAGCCAGAGAACATGGGGAATACAGTGGGAGATGAGTCAACAGATAACGGCGGCGCTGAACACCACTAAAGAGGTCACAAGGTCAATAAAACACCTCACGATGGACTGAAGAACACACAAAGGACTTTCAATGCATGCAAACTTTCATTAGCACGATGTTACCAATAGTAGATTGCACAGTGTAAAATTAATGTACATATCGAAACGAACAATTCATTTGCTCGGATGCCTGTCCATGGTCGTTGTGATCCACATGCATGGATCTGTCGTAGTAACGACACCGCGTGAAATCTGACACACAATACAGTCGAAAGGTAGTACACAAGGTGGTGGGTTGGCCTCTGCTGGTGTACAGAATGCGTCAAGAACAAAACAACTAACATCCAGTTCGGGACTGCATGTTCGCATGAATGTAAGTCAGAAGGAAATTACGATACACTCACTATGCACTCCAGGGGTCATCGTCCACAGGAGACAAGGGAAGCTCTTTCATCCATCTAAACTCTGCAAGAAGCTGGGTCCCATTGACAAATCCATGCTGGGCATGACTAAAGATGTTAATGACTTCACCATACCAGAAGACTTCGCCGATCGAAACCTTCACGATTGATGAACCAGCAGACTCACGAGTGCTTTTTTAGAGTGGCGTGATCCTTCGTCCATCCAGGAGTGCAAAGTCGTGAAAGAGCGCAAACTCTTGTAGCTGCGACGACCCAAAGTGTGGATGTGGATCAAGAGCATAGTGCACACTGAATGGTTGGGTTGAGTTGTATTGTGCGAACGCCGCACGCACGTTGTCGCTGAGTCGCTGTGGCTTAAAAGATGCTGGTTCTGGTTGAACACGCAGGTAGGTTTGTAGTTCTGCGTCAAAATATTGAGTTAGCGACAAAAATACGAGGTACAAAAATAGTATACCATCGAGCTGAGGCTCCGTATCATTCACGGCATCGTATCATTCACGGCATCTTGAATTGTCCCAAGGGCCTCCTGACCTTCACCGAGCATCCGTTTCAAAACCGACTCGATGATGGGACTTTGGGTTGCTTGAAGTGCGCCACGAGCCTGTGAAAGTTAGCTTGAGTTATTAGCATATGAAATCGCTGACCATGGAATCAATTTGTGCCGCACGCATGAACTCCCTCATCATCGAGATTTCAACCTGCCCACCTGTCCAGTTGTTCGAGTTAGAACTTTTCAGAACCTTGTTGAGTCGCTCGGACAGGAATGCCCAGAAGATGTATACAGGCCCATAGTCTCTGATTTGCTGGGTGAGGTGAACGGCCCAATGAAAATTGGGCTTCATGGATCCTTCGCCATACATCTAAGGGCACACAGTTAGCCAGAGTATCAAAGGAGAAATAGCTAACCCGTTTGAATTCAAGAAGATACTCTTGAAGTAGGACTTCAGCCCGGGGTAGTAGTTCAAGCTGCAGGAGCTCCCACAAAATATCTTTAGTGCAGTCGATAGACGTAGTAGGTTAGTCGGCTCGTCACGCTGCATGCGGACATTAGGTTGCTTCGGAGGTTTGGGTTCAGCATCCTCCTTGCTTCGATTACCTCTCTTTCTCATGTTCGCACTACCCTGTGGAAGTTCTTGACGCGACTTCCATGCCATAAAGTCCGTGTTGAATTTTTCTTGGGCCTTGAGATGGTGCTTCCGTGCAGATTCGAAGTCTTTGTCCGACTCGTTGATGAAGGTTTGCCAAACAATTGGGATCTAAGGAAAGAAATGAGAGATCGACAAAGCAAAATGATTGGGTATCCTACGATGATGGGCCATGCAGTTAGCGCTGCAAATTTGTACTCGTCAGCTGTCAGCGAGCCTCCTGCAGGTTCTCCAGCACGGAGTGGCAGTTTACCAGCCCATAATGGTGCTTCAAACTATGTGAATGTTCAGTATGGTTGATACACACCTCGCCAAAGGGTCCACTCACAGAGGCGAGGAACTTGTGTATCATGTCGAGTTCACCAGCTCGGGCATCGGTTGAAGCACGAAGCGCCGAGTTTTGGATCCATCGATTGTACCACTGCGTCTTAACGATCCCTGCAGAAACATTAGAGTATAACACCTCACGTGGATTTCAAACGCACCTAGAAGAAGATTGTGCATCGGGTCTATGATAGTTTGTCGTACAAGGTCAAAATATGGGAGGCGGGCAAGTTCAGTCCATCGGGCACCATGTTCTTCGAAGAATGTTTTATGTGCGTCGTCGTCCAACAGCTCGTTATCTTCGTAACATCGTTGGCGATGTGCTTCACCATCACGAGCTGCAAATTTTACAAGACAATTACAAAGGTCTCATGATTAATTGAGGCACGTACCGTTACGAAGGGATTCATCAGAAAATAAATCATCTTGTGAGACGTGGCATTTAGAGCACGGCGCGTTGTTATGACTGTGGTCAGCGAATCCACTAAGTTTGCACATAGCAGGATGATCACAGACAACGCCAAGCAGAACAACTCGTACTCTTCGTCCTGCAGATTGTTTCAATACATATACAACTGGTATATCAATGAAACTTACCTTGTGGATATGCAGGAGTATGATATATGATGCCCTCGTCATAAAGCTGAAGGAGGTCATCAACAACGAGTCTTATGTAGTTCTGAAGCTGTGATCCTGTTGGTCCCTTCGGCCCTGGAGTCATAAAGCAGACCAATAGATTTTCTGCTCGATACCTGGAATAACCATCATTCAGATATCCACAAACGACCAAACAATAACTCACCTGAGCGCTCGCGGTAAATTGGAAACGCACAAGGACAGAACACCCGATGAATAACTTGGTCCGTAGACACTTGTCTTACGACCAAACCTGGGAAGAGAAAGGGTATGAATATTTTGATCGAGATAGAATGAAGTAAGCGCACCAGTCAAGACTCATTGTAACACCTATACGCAGTTCACTGTCATCTTCAGGGTCCAAAAAGAAGGGTCTCGTGTCTGGGCCGTTAATTGTTTTCCATATGTCACCATCTGATATATCTTTGAGCTCGCCAGGCACCGTGGGACAGGATTTCCAGGAACTACAGCTGTCTTTATTGTCACCCCGCGTTAGAAAATCAGCAGGGGGCGGTGATGGGAGTTGAATTGGTGCTGCACAAATGGGTGGTGGACGTTGAGACTGGCGTCCTGTTAACCTTCGAAAAAGTCTATCAGAAATAGGTTTGAAAAGACGGCTGTCGCAATCGGAACATAATGTGTCAATTGGTGCATCTATAGGAAAGATCCGATGACAGCTACCACAGATCGGATAGATGGTGAAGCGGTCCTGGAGATCGAAGCGATTGATGATCGTGTGTAGCGTTTTGGGAAGGGGGTTGGTTGGTTGGAGTACATTGAGTGCGAGGAGGATGGTGTTGAGCGTGAAAAGGATCAGCGCACATGCACGAAATGATACCCGGTGTTTGGCATGAAGGACTGCAATCAAGAGCAGGACAAGACGTCCAAACCATTCAGTATGGCTATCACGATAAAGTTGAGCCGCACTGGGTGGAGCCTCGTATTCTAAGGGTATGGGCACTTGGAATTGATGGTGCTGTGAGTTTGCAGGTGTCCGTAGCACCCTCGCTCGATGAGTGTCGTTGTCTGATTCTGAGTCTCCATTGAGTTCCCTCGCGGTATGGAGAAGTGGATCATTATGGAGGTTGTCTCCGGCATCCGGATCGTCATACAAGCAGACAGTCGTTCGAGCTACAGTATGTTGAGCGTTTTGGGCTTCGGCATCCAAATCCGCCCGTTGAATCTGGCGAGGTACTAGTGCCGGTATTGAATGGGCAACCGGTATTGGGCTGCCAAACGGAACTGGACTCGTGCGCATGACAGAGATAGGGCGGGGACGAGGAGAAGAGATGACACGAAGATAAGGAGAATTGGGTGATGGCATGGCAGCCAGAGGAGATAATGGTACATGCGGCAAGGGGTCTGGTGGCGGCGGGGTGGCTGATAGAGGATGCTCATGTTCCTGCGGTTCCGGATAAGTGTTGTCCACATCCATGTACGAAAACCTTAAAAACATTGGTGAGCCAAGCACAAATACAACAAAAAACATACAGAGATGGTGTGCGTGAAAGAACCATGGGTTCTGGTTGAGACGGGGATGGTGGTCGAGACGGAACAGGCACCTCACGCGGAACCACCGGCTGGATCAGTCTAGGCGCCGAAGAACGAGAATCTGACACTCCAGAATTTGCAGATCGCGGAGCAGAACCCCGAGGTTGAGGAGGAGCGCCTCGAGGGGGGGCTGACCCACGCGCTCGAGAGGGGACTTGGAGGCCTCCACGGTCACGTTGAAAAGAACTTGAAGCTCCTTGTCCTCGTTGCGCTATTGCAGACAAGCCGAGGTTTTGATTGCGGCGATGGTTTTCACGTTGATATGCGGGGATGTTCTGGCCGCCTTTGGTGGGAGCTGCGCATCTGCAAACATCGCAGTCGCACCATACGAGACGTCGATTCGACCTCGTCGTGTGGCCAACAGTTTGCTGTGAGCAAGATAATCATTTAGTAAAACAGATGAGAATGGGAAACGAGTGGACTTACCTGGTCGTCGTTCATGATGGCTGTGGGAAGATGAGATGCGATGCGATAAGATGGGGACTTAGATATATAAAAAATGTCGTGGTGTGCGTGCACCCCGTCTAGACTCTGAATACATACCTGATATAAATGAAACTTATTTTAACTTACAGGTATCGCGCCAATGGGGAAGCGAACGAGGCCGTCTATTCAAAGCGATCAGTGTGTACAAACAATCTGAATGAGACGCCATAGTTGATGGCATCGAGTATATACAGTTCGAAGATCTGATAGTACGTGGCAGAGGATGAAGGCAGCTGTCCTAATTGGTGTCTATGACTAAGTCATTGTAGTTGTAGTTACGGCGTCTACTGCTACCTATTCCACTTCCGACTAACCTACGGCTCAACGCAGTGAATGTCAACATTGCTTTCCCAAGGGTGACTATGACGCGGACGATGCTGTCACAGCCGGTGAGCACAACCTCTTATCGCAACCACCTCTTCCGAACGGTCAGTAATACCACCAATGCGCTCCCTGCATATCGGAACAACAGCATGATGGATAAGCTCGTGGAGCAAGAACTCGTCGATCACATTTTATGGGAAGAAAATTCGCTCCCCCAAGATGTCAAGTCTATTTTAGATACCTTCGTCCTAAACACCAATTTTATTCTAGAATCCATCAGTAAAATTCATTATTCGCTATCTGACGGGCCAAGAGAGAAGATTAAGGGAGGGCCTGTCTTTCGTCCTGCTAGCCGTAGCGCGGGCGGGGTGTGGCAACTCAATGAGAAGAATGTCCAACCGACGCTGTTGGTAAACAGCAGGCCTAGCAGGAAGAAGAAGGCGCAGAAATGGCAGAAGGCGCAGAAGACACAACCGCGCGCACTGATGAGCACGGTGGCCGCGTGGAACGATGGAGAAGTGGGGTCAGATTTTCTTTTCACCACGTCCAAAATTGACAAGATCTTTGGCGCCAACGGATGTGACAACAAGAATCTTAATAAAGAGTGGCTTCTGACATCGGAGACGTCGGAGGGCAAGTTGCCACTGCTCTTCAACACTATACGAGCTGCTATGCACATGATGTACGCGAAGAGTTTCCCGATCCCCTCACCCGCGTTCCCTTTTAATTCCATGGACGTTGTTGGCGGCCCGCCAAAGCGTATCTGGTTCTCCTCATTCTTTCAAACACCCATCCCGGACAACACCACTGCGCAGAAGCAAGACATTATTCTGGTAGACGGCAATTTGCGTGGCATCTCGTTGCGATGGTGCAACATCATGACATGGGTCGAGCACACAGAAAGCGAACTCACCACAAGAACTCCTTTATATTGGGATAGCGCCACCAAAGGGTATATATTAATGCGAGGGCAACCCTGGCGCCGATTCGTCTTGATTTTTAGTATCGCCTGCAACAAGCTTCGCCTTCACTACTTCGATCGTTCGGGTCTTATCATTTCACGCCCCGTATCCGTCGTTGCACATCCTGTACGTCTTCTCGAGGTTTTGAATACCTTGACACTCGCGCATACCAATACCCTCGGGTACGATCCCACAATGCATATCTGCGATCCAACCTGCAGGGGCACGCATCTCGACCTGAGGGACAACGCGATAGGTTGGGTAGAGGGCTCTGATAAAGCCCATCTATCAATCATGAGCGTACTTTGGCAGAGTCAAGGTCTCTTCTCTCGCGGCACCATTTGCTATCGCGTTCAAAACTCCCATGGAGTAGGGTACGCACTCAAAGACTGTTGGGTCGCTGAGGACGAGAAAAACCACAAGGTAACAGTTCTCCGGATGGTTGAAGGAATCCCTAATGTAGTCAGGCTCGTGGCTGATTGCAATGTCCTCTACGATGGGGAGCTCGACTGCACGTATCGTATTCGAGCTTCTCAAGGTGTATGTGCCCCCCAGTTCGTTCGCAGATTCCTCCGGCGCCTTCTTTTGACCACCTGTGGAAAGCCGCTTTTGTCCTACTGCTCAAAGCCCGAGCTCCTGAGAGCCTTCCATGACTTTGTCAAGGGCGAGTCTCGAGTGGGTTGAAATTGAAGCTTGAAACTGACCATTAGTGTTTAGCTCATGATCTAATGCTTAGAAACCACGTCCTGCACGGAGACTTCTGCCCGAATAATTTCATAATCCATGATGGACAAGGGTATTTCATCGACTTTGATCACGCTGAGATTACTCAAGGCACCCACTGCATTCGTTCACCGGGCACGGTAAGTAAAGCTTACACGACATGGTATATGGCTGAGCACATTGTCTGAAGGGTACTAAGCCCTATATGTCCATTCGCCTTCTCCGGGAGGATGCCCTTAGCAAAGACGAGGACGCGACGATCGAACACTCAGCAAGTGATGACCTAGAGTTACTATTTTATATCTTCGTCGAATTTGCAACCACCTTCGACGGGCCATGTGGCATGATGAGAGATGAGAACAGGAAGCCCATGTGGGTTGAGCAATATGAAATATCGGGCTCCGCATGCTGGGTATCCAAACAGGGATATGTGCTCGCACCGCCCATCGACACGTCATTAATGGCAAAAACAACTGCATTCTTCGCACCATTCAGTGAAATCATACAGGAGTGGCGTTATTTAATTCTAGATGCAGCAAGCAAGACGAACGACACCTCCCCCGGCGTGACCCATGCGGCGCTCCTGTCGCTCCTGGCAAAATGGATTTCTCAGCTCCCCCCTGATGCACCTGAAGAGATTATGGTCTCTATGGCATCGTTGTCGAGATTGGGTCATCCTTCAGGCGACAACATCCCATCATCCACGGGTCCTCGTTGTTCTGCGCGCCTCCAAATGAAACGATGACATGTTTATCTCCCATACTTTTCATGCACGTACTTTTAACTTTTTTTATCGCAAGGACACCCTTTCGGTCGGCTCAATGTAAACACGATGATATGTACTGCGCTTTGATCTGTTCATAACGTGACCTGAATGTACTGTACTACCCTTTATTATCATCTTCGTAACATGGGATTTCGCAAGATCAGTCATGACCTGAAACTTGCAGCAATCCGACTCTATGAACGGAACCCTCTGAGCCTTCGCGACATCCTGCGGATTTTGAGGCTCTGGCGCGAAACCGGTGGTGTTGTGAACCATCAGCCTAGCACAACAATGGGTGGTCGTCTGCGTGCTCTCGATTGTGAAGATATTAATTGCCTGCTTCGTCTTGTAAGGCAGAACCCTGACTATTTTTTGGACGAGCTCATGCACCTCACAAACTAATTCATATCTGTCCATTTCACAACAATCTTCCATGAGCTCGAACGTACTGATGTGAGCTACAAGAAACTCAAGCGCAAGAACGAAACAAGACTCTCCGTGCTGCGTTCATCGAGAAAAATTAAATTATTTGCTATAAGTGTAATCGCACAGGGATACTCACATGTCGGAATGTTTCAATGAAAATGACTTGTAGGTCGGAGCCAAAAATTCGGAAACAACCGATTTAATTTTAAATATTTGTTATTATTTGTGTCTCGATCTCACCGCAACCACTTCGGGCATAACCCCGTGAATCTGTCAAACCTATCACGTCATAGCACAATCGTTCATGTCACTTATCACACACGCGGCTACAGTAGGATCGTTGCCCACCAATGGCACAAAAGTCTTAGTAAGTCATCATCACGTTTGTGACGCGTGACTAGCTGACACTATGTAAAAGAGACAGGTAGATATGTGGTTAGATTCAGTAAGCCCGTCGGTTTACTACTACTGGCGGCTTACCAAAAGTATCCAGCATCCCGAGATCCCCGACCAATCGGTCGCTCCGCCGCGCCCAGCGCCTCGTTTTACGTCAATCAAGGTCAAATGTCTCTATCTCGCGAATAAAGTAAAGTTACTGTTTGGGGTAAGTACCATGACCTTCGTTCAAAACAATTTGAAGCAGCTCTTCCAGATATGACTTAGGATATATCATGATCATGACACTGGGGAACGCCATTAATATTTGCATATACTGTAGCACATCACCACTTACAAGGAAACATGTCAAATAATAGATTAGCATCAATCTCAAGGAAGTAAGAGTTTTTCAAATTCAATTAAACTGCTATCACGTAGGTAAGTTCTTTGGCACCGCGGTACTCGATGAGATTGACTGATGGACAAACAGAGGCGTTAGCGCTGGAACAATCTACAGCAAAATCATCCTGAGCTAGCCACTGCTGGTACGCGCCCATCTCAATCTACATGATCAAGCTGATGACCGAAATGACAGTGGAACTTCATCAGCAATTGTGCACCCCACTGGAATAGTGCTGGATACTCTGGATACAGCTGGGCCTCTGGGTAAAACGCCCCAGTGCCACCCACCGGATCACACAGAACCTACCAGCCCCTATGCCAGTGAACCAGAGGATACTTAAAAATTTCACCAGTGTTGCGAGACTCGGAGTTGGAAAAAAGAACGTGTTTACTAATTCAAAATACAATCTCGAATGTATGGTGATCTGCGTATCTATTTGCATAGTAAGAATTGAAAACATCCAGTGAAAAAGAAAAGTGAAAATCATCAGGCAGAAGGCCGTCGCCAAACACAGAAATCAAGTGAGCACTCCGGTAAATCACATCTAAATGCTCGACCGTTTGCACTCAATTCTTCTGCCTGTCCAACAACGGCTTGACTTTCCACATTCCTGTGTTTGGGTCTGGCCCACGACCGACTCTGGAAAAACGCTCAATGAGTGCACATGGGTATATCTGTCCCTCATGAGAAAAGGAGAAAAACAGCTTCACTCGCCCAACTATTATTCCCCGCATGCCAGGCTTATCATCATCCTCTACGATCAGCACAGTCACGTCGAGGGTCCTTCCGCCGCCATAAAGGAGTCAACCTGATGATCTCACGACGGATACCGTGGGTTCCTGAGAGATCACTCGGTGCGTAGAATGTAGCGGAGGCAGAATGGAATACTGAGATGGGTGAAATGATTTCGGGGAGGGGTATACTGTTGTTGAGGGCCATCTCAACTGAGCCATCTTCATTGCTGAGTTGGTCATGGAGGAATTGCCTTGTCAGAGCCGGCAGTGATGGCTCAGAAATGTATGCTGCCAGGTCCTGAAGCACATGAGGATAACCCCGTTCTGCATCAAGCATCAGCATTGGTCCGCGGATCACAATATCATCACTTACGTTGCCGTCGTGCCATCTCTACTCTCGCTTCAGTTAGAATGTCCTCGTCAATGGTGTTGTGCAAGGTGTTGTGACCACGAGCCGGAATCGAAACAGTTGTCGGCAACATGCCTCGAGCTACAAAGTCTACTCGAGCCAAACCCAATTTATCGAGACGTTGGTTAGTAAGGAGCATTTGCCCCAGGGCATTGAAGCGGTTTGAACGTCTCCATGGCCGCTTGACGGCGGTGATGTGCCGTGATTCGGTGATGGATGAACAAAGGCCATTCGGTGCTCCAAACTCCTGGATGAGGCGTGAATAATGGACGAGTGCGTGTTGCCGAGGAAGCGAAAAACCAGTTTGGGCGGACACCAGATTCACGAAATATTGCACGTGTGGCATGGGACTGAGCCAGAGCTTCTTCAATCCGCATAAGTGTCTTCTCCGATCTCGTGACGTCGGACAAGGTAGCAGAAGTCCAAAAAAGCGGCGACACATTGGACGAGTTGTGACGGGACATATTCAGCAATAGCTGGAAAAAAAACCTGGCAGATAGGTGTTAATCACAAATTCCAAACACTAGAATAAACTCACCTTCATTAAAGCTTTCGAATCATCTCCAGTCCATTGTTTGAAGCGTCTTCCTTGAGGGAAACGACGAAGTCCCGTAAACGCCGGTACTGCTGCAATGCTAAGGCCATACCCTAAGTCAATATTTGGCTACAGACACAAGTTAAATCGAGAGTACTCACCGACGGTCAATATCATCCATGATCAAATCTTTGCGAGCCTCACCTTGGGTTTCTGCAAGGTATTTTTCAGTCCACGTCACAAGATGGTCCTTAAACGTTCCTTTAATTACTTGACTGCGCAACAATTCGACCACAGAATGAGACTCCTCGATTCAATTCCTCGAACAAGGCTGATGGGCCTGCGACACCTTTTGAGCATAGACGAACGTTTCTGTCACAATTAGCGTCATATTTACAGCTCTTTGTACAAAGGATGGCAGTGGCGTGAAATTTCGTTCAATTAGGAAATGTTGGACTTGGTGAAATTTAGCTCGTTGTACATATACGCTCACATTCCCTGTAATTCATTATCATTATGCCATTTATAACTATTATTCCTGCCTCTAAAAACACAAGAGCCTGCTAGAGCATGACACCAGGATAGGCCGAACACTTTGGGAGCTGACAAAGTTTTTTTTTGGTACGTCGACATTCATGGCGAGACTCACAACAATGTTCTCAAGCCACTCTAGGAACAACTCCTGGGTCATAGAGCCTTCGACAACAGTTGCAGCAACAATGCCATCCAGTGTGGGAAGGGCTTCTGTGAATGTCTGCCGTCCACGCACAAACACCTGCTTTTTCTCTGCGCGTGTACCTGTCCTTGATCGTCCGTAGTGTCTACCAGGTGTTCGCTCGTCTTTCGAGGTCTTGTCAATAAATCCCAACTCTGATGGATCACACTGAGCCATGCGTGTGATGAATGCAGCACGGAGTCTCGTTTCGTTCTTTGGCAATGCGCTTGAGTTTCTTGTAGCTCACATCAGCACGTTCGAGCTTACGGAAGATTGTTGTGAAATGGACAGATATGAATTGGTGGTTTGTTGCGAGGAGGTGCGTGAGCTCGTCCAAAAAATAGTCAGGATTCTGCCTTACAAGACAAAGCAGGCAGTCAATATCTTCACAATCGAGAGCACGCAGACGACCACGCGTTGCTGTGCTAGGCTGATAATTAACAACATCACCGGTTTCGCGCCAGAGCCTCAAAATCCGAAACCAAGTGCGTTCGGAAAATTCACAGGAGTCTAGGATGTCGCGAAGGCTCAGAAGGTTCCGTTCATGGAGTTGGATTGCTGCAAGTTTCACGTCACGACTGATCTTGCGAAATCTCATGTTGCGAAGATAACAATAAGGGTAGTACAAGGCTACACGAGCTAAATTTCACGCCACTGCCATCCTTTATGCAAAGAGCTGTAAGTGATAATTCCGCCTGATGACGGGCCTTATTACACGATCGAAAGAGAAATGAAGTCGCGGCTACTCGACCTGACCTTTGCGACCCCTGAATAGGTGGTTCGTCAGGATTTAGCTTGGGAGCGGAAGCGACGAGAAGGAACAATTAACGTTGCTGGCCGTGGTCCGGAACCTGAGAAGGCACAGGGTAATGGCAATGATTGTGGGTATATTCATAACTTCACAGTGTTCTAGGCACCGATGCGGTAAGCCGGAACCAACACCCAATGCTTCGCCTAGCGATATTCGACGTTCGAGAATGTTCAATGCGATTTCCCGCTCGACTAGGGGTCATGCTCGCCTGTTTTAATTTAAAGTGTGGTATACATGATTATTACACCCATCAATACAAACGAGCACGTTTCACCGTCTTGACCTCCACAATCTCAACCTCATCCTCAGAATCGGCCCTCGACATGTGCTTGTCGGTCTTGATTGATGCAATAGCAGGATTAATGGTATATGTTTGAGACGTGCGCCCAAGGCTGACGGCTTTGTCGATGCCAAACAATATAACCGCGATACGGAAGGGACCGTACTGACGATCAGCCAAACACGCACTGATCTCACGATGTTTTACGGTTAAATCCTCTGGGGAGAGCAACTTCCAATGCACCAAAGGCGGCCCGCCTTTCCATATTCTGTGCGATAGGGCATTTGCGAGGCCTAGCCGCACAAGGAGGAGTGATCCGATCCCTTTCGCACTGTTCTTGGAATTCCAGACAGTGGGGAAGCTTTTATTGCCACTTCTCAGATGAATGCGCAAGGGACTTGTTGGGGTATACACCGCGATGATATAGGCGGGCACCATGGCGATAAACTGGCTTGGCAGTTTGCACCCTTTGCGACCCTTGTGGTTTGGCTTCCATGGGAGTGCACGTATTGCTTTTGTAAGCATGATGGGATTGGTCACATTCCCTTGTGGCTTGTCGCTGTCTGCGAAGAATAAATCAGGAAGAATCCGGCTGACATAGATACCGGCGATGAGTGCGATCTGATGCAAAGGTTTGTTGATGTCAAAGTTTGCAAAAACCCACTCATATATCGTCTTCAGGCTGGGCTCGCTGCCAGCTGTCGAGGATGCGCTTCCGAGTTCGATGCTCTCGATTGCGAATTCGTCAGGAAGACGAGAGCGAAGGATGTAATTGGCCAATGACTGCAAGGTGATCAACTCGGCAGACCAAGCTGCCCTGGTATCTGTGGCCTGAGCGCGTTGAGATGCATCGGCCGCAGCGTTGCCCAACTGGGTATGATGACGCTCTATACCTTGTAAGTCAATGGCCTTCCCTAGATTGACCCAGGAATCAAAGACAGGCTTCCGACTCCGTCTTCCACGCGATCCCGCTGCACGATGCCAGGGGATATTGTTGATATGGAGATGATTGGCAGCGATGATGAATGCTTCCTGCAAGAACCTTTCCGAAGACTTGGGAGAATCCTGTGGTGCATATTTGCGCATATAGGTCATAGCGATACGAAAGACAGGAGTTGAACCCCCATTGAAGATGAGAGGAGCGGCGATGGTAACAGGGTCGGTCCCTCGAGACATCTCACAAATGAGGCGAGCGAAATCGTGGACGGACAATTTGTCTTTGGTTGGATTTGGCAACCCCTCATGGTGGGCAGTAGATTCGGGAAGTATGCACGACACTAAATGTTCATATCCTTTATCAACATAACCAAGAGGATGGGTGGTCGCAAGCCATTTGCGAAGTCCTTTGCGCCGCTGCGATGCATGTAGTTGCCCATCGACGGCACCTTCAGTCTCTATGACATTGCATGCGGCGACGACAGCCCCCGCAACGAGTGTCTTGACATCTGCTATGTACACTTGAAGAGCAACCACTGCGATGATGGCAGCATGGCGGACGTTGCTATTGTATCGTTTGAAGGTATTGGATGCCAGCTGATTAACCGAGAGCTGTATGTGAAACTCTGCCTTATATGCCTAGGAGAGAAGAGCTCGATTGACGGCAGGACAGGCACAGAATAAGACGACACATACCTCGAAATGATCATTCCCATACGTCAACATTTGAGAGCGCTTGGATGCAATGGCCGGGACATTCATGTTGGTGATGGTGGGCCAGTCTGCAGGACTGATGGCGACAGGAATGCAGGGAGCGTTGGAGAAGCGCACTGACGGGGCGAAGGTCGGAAGACCTTGTTCCAAAAGACTCTTTACCAACCACAAAGGCCTCATAAGACTTGTAGCGATTACTTTTGCATTGCCGGTGTGAGCATACGCCAACGCGCGTTCGAGGACGGAGCATATTTCAACGACTTGAGGGGCAGGTTTACCACCTTTGGTGATGACGGGCAAGAAATGTTCCCATATACGTTCGAGCAGGGACGTGATAGGATAAGTAGTCCATTGATAGACGTGAGGAAATGCCTGCAAAGGAGTATGGTGAGACTTTATTCATAGGATGTATAGCGGCGACGAACTTCGGCAGTCAAAACAAAGAGGTGTGGGCGGATGGCCTCAAAGATGGTGGGATGCGACCAGTAACTGGCCAGCGGTACAACCATGTCCTTATATATCGATCTTTGGTGAGACATCAGTCGAATCGAAGGCTTGAACATAGTATGCGATTGTGAACGACTCACGATCCATTCCGCTTCGTAGACTTCATGGAGTCTAATTGAAAAATGTAAATGTTCTCCAAACGCAACGCGCGGGGAATATCATTTACATCAATTTTGTTGTCGTAGCGTTGGTGAGGTAAGAGCAGACCACACTCTCTAAGGACCATCTTATGCGCGGTCTGAGCATTGCGAGTGGCGGCATAAGCACCGGAGAGGGCAGAGGTGATACGACCTTGCTGGACATCATGTAAGGCAGCGGACGGCCTGATGCGATGCGAGATCTCATTGTAGAATTGGCAACCGCTAGCCAAGAGTACAGGTGGCATGAGCCCATTCGGAAAGTCGTTGAAGTAGTCGAGATCGTCGTCCGAAGCCTGGTCATGAAATTCATCTTGACTGACTGTGTCACGAGAGACGGCATTACGAATTTTCGATATGAATGGAGCGAAATGGGGTAAAACTGTGTTGCATTGGACATGACCGTACTTCCTCAGGAAAGCTTGAGGATAAACATTGACGCGAGGAATACGAAAATTGTCGTCGTCCATGACAATATCAGGATCGAGGGCCATATCATCATCTTCGGTAATCATTGCAGAAAACAACTCCGTGATAGTTTCGAGGTTGATAAGAACTCCACAAGGCTTCACGTTCGGGCTGCAGAGACCATCAAAGCGGGGAATTCGACGTCCATTTTTGTCGTAGATGTTATTTTCTTTCTGTGTGTCAGGATCACGGGAAGGAAAGTCCTCCAAGTTCACCGGCTGCCGTAAGGATAAGTTTGGCGAATCATATATGACGTCGTGGGCTTCTAACAACTCATCCTCAGGGATTTTCTCCCACCGAGAAACTGGTTTACAGCTGGTGATAAGTCAGAGAGCGGGTCATAATAAAGGAAAGAAAGAAAGTACACACGTGAGATCGGTGGCAATAGCCACGGACATGTAGCGAATGTTGGTATATTGGCGCTCTGCTTGCCAATTTGCCTCTTCGACGCCTCGGGCGGTTGGGTCTAAGCTCGCAATTGCTTGGTTTTGTCCATACCTACAGGCTATGGATAAAGGTACGCGGGATTGGAGCCAACCGTCGTTCTTCCAAGATGCTGGTGCATTGTGAACCCATTCGTCCCAATCTGACACGATGTATCTATGCAGGGCCTGCAAGTCCTCCAAACGGAGGTCGACAGTCGGCTGATCACTGCAAGGGAAACCCTCGATTAGCCATTGAAACTCGCGACAGGGAGGTATCGCACTGGAGACTTACTACAGGTTTGTAACCTCCTTGACTGTCCACTGCTTAAAATCCTCGTCGGTTCCGTAGGTATGCATGATGTGAATGGGCATGGATGATATTTGCGCCAACGCTGAGGCAATAAACATCACAGCCATGCGATAGTGACGAGCTGACAGACGGGTCTCGCCGTGTTTCTTTGCATTCAGCAGAGGAGTCTCGTCAGCAAGAGAAGGATCTTCGATATGTGTCAGGGGACAAAATCCCAACCACAGCTCGCAAGAAGCACCGGTCCCGATTGGCATCATCGCGCCCGTAGGGTCAAAGCCGAGTTTACCGAACTTTGGTTTGAATTGTTTGTTATGGAGGCGGAAATTTAGGGAGACAGAAAACGTATGGTCGGAAATGGTATTCGGGAGGAATGCATGCAAACCGATTGCACCAGAGACGACAAGGACAAAGTCAAGGAAGTGTGTCGACGCGTCCCACAACAACATGTGGTGATCAGGAGCAAACGTTAGATGTGAATCAATGCGCAGGTTGGCGCGACGCAGCAGTAAATTTACTGCAGTGGCCTTATCTTTCTTGCGAAAAACCTTCTCGAAGGTCGATAGAGACAGGGTACAAACGGGAGTCTGTTCCCATGTGCGGCCAGTTGTCTCCTGACCTTCGCGCGCAATAAACATGCTGTGAAAGACCTCTTCCTGGGGCACAGGATCGTCGGATTCCACAGTCGAAGGGACATCGTCAAGATTAAATGGACTGCTTTCCTCTATCGCGTTAGACAAAAACCTGTCATCTAGAATATCAAAGTCATCGTCGGCGCTACTGATCCGGAGCGTCCGGATGTCAGAAAATGTGCCATGCAGTGGAGTCGCACTTGACAACTTACCTGTCAGCAGAATCTGAAACCATTATTTTGCACAAGGACAAGTGCTGAGATTGACTCGGGACGACTTGCCAGTGAGAGACGTGTGTACTGAATCGCAGAATCGTTTATAAGGACGGTCGACGATAATTTACACACTCCGGATCCAGTTCAAAGGTGGATGCGAATGCGATACAACATAAGGGCAGATGACACCAAGTCAGGTCAACCTAATCAGATGAATCTAACGGAATAAGGGAATGCCCATAGTGTTACTGGATGTGTCTTTGTGGATAATCCCTGGCCTTCTTCCAGTGACACACTACATATGTTTATCAGTGCGTGCCACAAAACGGTTCAGGAAACATTAATGAGCTTCGATCCCTTACCAAATGTACGTTGGTAACGAAATGTATCATGAAAACCATGGGTACTACTAGTAGCAAAACCGCTGAAATGAACGCTTAACTTATTATAAGCGTGTTACGAAAGGTTACGATCAAATTTACGAATTCTTATGAGTGATGGTGGCATCTGATTGGAGAACTCGGACGTTGAGGATAATTCTAATGAGAAACCCCCCGTGGGAAAGAGTCCCCGACATCACACCTGAGACACAGCCGGAAAAGTTTTGTAAACAAATGTGATGCATATTTCAATCCATTTGTCTGTTGCGCGGATGACGGGCAGTTTTGGAATAAAATCACAGATATGCATAAGGATCAAATTCTTTTGATTAAATTCAGAATAAGTTCGGCAAAAGAGGGAGAATTTGTTGCATAATCTGCATATGATGCATATTGACTTAATTTCCAAAATTTGGTTACAAATATTAAAACATCTCCGAGGTTGCAATTGTTCATGTATATTTCACGTGACATTTTCAAGGCCATATCCAGGATCAAGTCACATATCAGACTTAAGGTCTGGCCGACTGATAAGCCTGAAAACAAATTAAAAAATGAATCATTATCTGTCAGTGCAACAAATTTGTTTACAATTTGTAGATATGTCTAATATATGTACAAGTGGCCCTCTGAGTACTGCACTGAGAGGTTCACTCAATTTAACAGGTGATCCGCTCCCTGATTCAATAGTTTGGCCACAGTATGATTACAAAATATTGACTACAGTATCTAGTTAACTACAAATACTCAACAGATATGCATGTCTTCTTTCTCCTCCTTCTTCCTCCAACCATCACATGAGTACTTGACTTACAATCCTCATCTCTTACAATGACACAACCCCAACTCCAAACCCAACCAAACTGGCCTATCAATGGCGCACCAAGTAAAGCAAGCTATTTGAAAATACAATAAAAGAGAGCATACTCCAGATACTTTGAGGGTCCGCTGTGACCGTCGAATTTGGACCGTTGGCAGGAACATAGCATTCAAAGAACTTTCAATGGCATCGTAGGCAGAGTGCCCTTGCCATTCAAGAGTTTTTTCACTTGACCAAGGTATCATAATAAGTGGGACCCTTTTTGTCTAGCTCTATAAGTAATGGAATTGGCAACACGAAAAATGAAATCTAGTCTATCATGTATCAATAGTTCACATTATTGTTAAGCACATTACTGTTACTGTTACAGAATACTTCATGAGTTTAAAGCTTAAGTATGTCAGCACATGTACAGGATTGCCTAGATGTCAAAGTGAACCTAATTATAGAATTGAGTTAGAGTCTCGACTTTGACGAAGTTGAACATAATTACATCCACCAGTATCGCTCAAATTTACTAGCGTCAAATATAGCATTACACCAGTTCATCAAGCATGTGTGTTTTTCTTGGAAATTTCTACTACAAATGCCTAAGTAACACTACAGACTAGCAGCTATGTATGTGGTGGAATAAAAAAAAAGACAAGTCAGAAGTCTAAGGAGATTATGTAGTGAACTGGAAATTGCCAAAGAGTGCTGACAAATGTGGCTGACTCTGACTTTGGCATTGCCGAAGGTGCTTACAAATGTGGCAGACTTCGGCAATTTCCAGTTCACTATATAATGCCCTATATTTCTGACTTGTCTCTTTTTTCTTTCCACCATGTACATAGCTGCTAGTCTGTAGTGTTACTTAGGCATTTGTAGTAGAAATTTCCAAGAAAAACACACATGCTTGATGAACCGGTATAATGCTATATTTGACGCTAGTAAATTTGAGCGATACCAGTGGATGTAATTATGTTCAACTTTGTCAAAGTCGAGACTCTAACTCAATTCTATAATTAGGTTCACTTTGACGTCTAGGCAACTGTACATGTGCAGATTGTCGCAATGCTGAGCGTCATATGATCTGATCCCTCATAACGTCATAAGGAAGCCTCTACTGTATTTTCAACAAATGAACTGTCATAATTGGTAGCTCATTTGACCTTTCTGTTCCTCCAAAAGGGCTTATAATTATTTATTGTTCATTGTTCTACCAAGGTTGCAAAGCCTCCTAATGAATTATCGATCCGTCATCCACTTGCTCACAAAAGAAAAAGGCATGCACCCTCCAATGCAGTCATTGCATTGTGTGATGCATCCCAGACAAGTCACAATAAGATGGAGAATCCTATTGGAATAGGAATAAGTGAGTGATCTTGATATTTTTTGTAGGACGATGCTGATCATATAAATTAGATGGGCTACACTATGTTGCATATATTCTTTATAGACCTCATCCTGATATCATGGGTATCTTTCAAAGTTGACCCTGTGCAAAGGTAATCTCCTCCTGCCCAACATGTTCTTGCTCTGATGCAAGATTTTTCTCTGCAGATTTTGTTAGGCATTGGAAATACAAGTTCTGTATTCTCGCTAGACTCCCTCTCATTGTCACCCTCCCTGGAGGTACGTTTAATTCAAGCTATCATTGGGTATCACTTGCTAACCAATTATTCTCCAGGAGTGTGTACCTTTGAAGCGAAAGGCTATAGATAACTTTCTTGACAGTTGTGAGCGGCCCACTCACAAGAGGTGTACATTTTCCACTTGGAATGTAAAAAAATGATTGTCATGGGATCCAATGGATTCCGATCTTCCGCAGGCCCTGACACTGTCGTTGTTACACAGCATTTCAAAATCTTCAATCCCCAAGAAATGCACTTTGTTCCGCACATATGCGATCGAAAATCTAAATGTATGTCAATCAGTCTATTTTCCATATATGTTGTTTTAAGTCTCGCTGTGTTTCATGGGCCCAGGAAGAGGATCTTCTGGGTGGTCCCTTATGGACTCCTCAAAGGCTCAAATGGAATGCCAGCATCACAAATCCATCTATAAGTGACAAAAGGCAAACTCCAGAGATTTTTCTGGAGCAGGACAGTGAGAGGGGAAAACACAAGGCATTAGAAGATATGCCCAGTGGGTCTTCTCCTCCAATGGCTAAGAGGCGCTCTTGGTCCCGCTCGTCTGTGATTGCTGTCCCAATCATACATGCAGTAGGTATCTCCCAAACTTATTTGTCTCACCGCATTTTGCCAGGGACTGACATTTGGAATAGAGGTTTCAGCCGTCCAACCACTGCTCTCGCAATGGCCATTTCCCAATGAACTTGTGTTGAATATTTTGGAAGACATGCCAAGCCGGGATCTGCGAGCTGTCGCACAGGTATCTTGTCTCTCTTGGGAGTTAGCAACTCCTCTCTACCTCCGCTCTCTAGGCTTGTTGTTTGATGATGACTCCCTGCACATCAGCACCCAAGCATGTTTCACCCTTCTCCTCTATAGGCGTTCAACTTTGTTTCATGCGCCCACATATGTATGATGCAATCTCCTCGATGCAGATGACTGCCACCTCTAGGTGCTCTCGAGCTTTGTGGAGTTACTGGGGAGCAAACCATCATTGTTTGTCTCCATTGTGAAAGATGGCGAGATGTTAGGAGATTTTGGGCCTCTTTTTCAGTCCATCTATGGGATCATCCCCTAGGCTGGAGCCTTGATCTTGTGTTATATATGCTTTCTGGACTTCATCTGAAAATCCTGTCTTTAATCTGTTTCACCTCTAGCTCTACCAATGGTAGTCTTACTCTGTTTCTTTCTATTCTGGATCTTGTCCGGAGTAGTCTATACTCTCATTACATAACATCCAGACCTACTCCTTTATAGTAGGACAACACTTCTCCTAAAATCCACAGAGCTCCACTTGTCTGATCCTCTGCTCCTCCTACCTTTGGACCTTTGGACCTCTAGACCTCTGGACCTATCCTATCCTACCCTATCCTCTGACTCTTGTGGATAGTGTTTCCACCAAGGTGAATTGAATTGAATCAAGTTGGAAAATTCACATAGATCAATACAAATCGGACTAACAAGTTGAAATGATTTGCACATTGTTTCACCTCACAATTTGGAAACAAGTTCGGAGTGATACAGACTGGTAGTCCAGCCAATGAGAAGCTAGGGATTCTGCATGTTCACAACGACATTTGCAAGTTACTAGTACACGACCAGTAGATATACTAATTATAATCAATGTCTCTTGCATTCTGGAGCAACTTGTCAAGCTCGCAAAGATTCCCAGCAGCCATTAACTCGTCAACTGCTCTGGAAGTCACAGGTCCAGATATTGTGTAGTCCCGCTCGTCAGCCACCAGGTCCTCTGTAAAATTGAGGCGGTCTTGCTTGTAAATAAACTTTAGGACTTGTAGTGCTTCAAGTGTGGTTGGAGATAAGTTGCTGCGCCGTAGAGTGCAGGTCTCTTTGCTGGATGAAAATATGCACTCAGAAGGCACAGATGAAGCTTGAGCAGGCAGGATATCCATAGCGATGCAGAATAATAGCAGAAATGTATGTTCCTTTTGCTAACATGATATCTATTAATCTTATGAATTGCAAACAGACATATATCACATACCTCCCAGAAATGAACGATATCTGTTGTACGTTCAGCTGTTTCAAGTAGTATACCTGCATCTTCATAATGAGAAAACTCGCATTCCGCATCCTTCCTATCCAGTTTGAGTTCCTTGCAGAAGTGTTCCTCCGCAGTTTCTGGTGTCAGGGAGTGCACCACAGGTTCAGAGATAATGATGGTAGGAGTCGGAGGGATAGTGCTATTAGTAGCAAAAGATGAGCGCCGCACATTTACTTTGAGGGTGTTCACGCAGTTCAATCCAGCTGATAAGGACCGTGAGGCAATTGCTGTTGAGTTTGTGAGCACCTGCTGTGATACTGAGGGTGTGGATAGTTCCAGCTGGGTCTGTATCTCACCAACTCTAATAAACGTATATGAAGTCATCTGCGCCCAAAATTTATGTCAACCATAACACACAGCAAAAAATGACAAACCACTTGTAGCATCCATTCCTGAGCACTTTCTACATCCTTAGCCTCCCAGTGCTCCTTCAACCACTCAAGCTTGATGCTTGGGTTAACAACTAGTATGGTTTGTTCTATGATAAGTCACTCAATAAGCCAAAAAAAATTGAAACACACTCATCGAAAGTGCATATATGCGTGTTTTCCTTCCTTCATTGATGTACTGCTTTAGTTTATTAAGACCAACATCAATATAGTGGGATAACTCCCAGATCGTGCTTCGTAATTGGGTCCACTGGCTACTGAGCACTTCATAAGCTGGTAGAGCCATCGATAGAGTTGGTGTCCATTCTGAAGAGAGGAGTTCCTGTGCCACATGAGGGACCTCAATGATTTGATGTATGTCATGAAGAACATCGATATCCTTTGCATCCATGGAGAGATCTGAAATATCAGCATTCTGGGTCTCAAGTAGGAAGGATTGCATTGCATTTTGACTGAAAATAAGCATCAACTTCAAAAGTGGTGTGAGTACGTACATACTGGATTTAGTATTAGCACTCTATCAATCATCCTGAATGTTGATGACCATCTAGTAATGCAGTCACAGAGCAGTTGTACAGCTGGTAGTGTAGTCTTTCCATCAGGAAGTTGTCCTCTCCAGAAGCCATTTTCATTGCCTTCTTGAATCACGGCATGGAGACGACAACGGTGTTGACCAGATGATTGGCAGGCTGAAACTATTGCATGACATTGTCCAACTGGATCATGTTCTAGAGTTCTGGCATAGGCTTGAAGTGCCGACTGGTTTACAGGATTGATTGAGGTCATGAGAACAGGACAGCAAGGATTCTTCTTTAGTTCTGCAAGGATTGCTTGCACAGCGAGATTAACAACATGTGGGAAGCACCTGTAGTCATTAGTCAATAAAAAATTTCGAGTTCTGGCATTCATCAACTTACTGCAGATGATTACCATCACGATCAAAGGGAATGTCTCTTCATGTGAGCTCACCCTCAATCTCTACCATAAGAGTGTTGTTGTTAGATGCATTGTCCATAGTGATCTGTCCGAGCTGTGAATATGTGGCCATGAGATATAACTCAAATGACTTTGGAAATGATGTGTACTTTATTACTGATTTCAAGATCATCAGTGATCTTGAGGAATTCTTGTCCGAGATGTGTGCCAGTATGAGCCCCCTTGATAAACCGAAATGCTACAAGATGTGTTTTTAAAACCAAGATACCTTTCACATCATGTGCTATGAAATGTGCCATTAGCACCATGAAACTATCCAGGTTTGGGTCGCTCCAAAGGCCAGTAGTATGGGATATGCGACCGAGAGCACTCTGAAGCAATTATTTAATATGAGCACACATGAAATTTGTTGCACCTTACCTTAAGATCTTTCCTCACTTTGCAGTATTCTGTTCAAAACTCCTTGAGAATCATTTTGGTCAATTTGGTGCAGTGCGGGAGGTTCTTGTCCTGTATTTTGCCTTCTCCAAGGTACGAAAGGAGCTCATGAAATTCAGGGCATTCAATAACATTGAAGGACTGTGTGCATCCAAATAGTCAAATAAGTTTAGAGCATGGATAAAAATTGAAAGGATATACCTACTTGATCATCAACAGCTATCCACTTCAAAAGTAAATGGTAGAACATCTCGATCGTAAATGCCACATGTTGGATTTGCTTGTTCAAGTCTTCCTCACCATTCTTGAGTCCCATAATTGCACAGATTTCCCTCCAGCACTGTCCATGCTTGTGCAGGTGGATTCGGCAGGTTGGTGTCATACCATCCCCAACTTTGTAAACTTTCCACCATGGATTCTCTTCATCATCACTGGACATTTTGAGTGTCTAACCACAAGTAAAATGAAGTGACACTCACCTGCAGAGTCGACAAGCAACATATAGTGAGTCGGGCTTGTGCATTAACCTTGGCTGATTCTTGGGCATTTTCTCAGGCTTCTCATGGGAATTTACTGCCCACATGAAGTACCAAACATCGGAGGCCAAAACTTTGGTGTCACATAGAGACTGTTTCACCTGAGGAATGGATGACAAGCCAGTCAGAGCAGCCATTGTACTTGCACCTGCAATCAGGAGCTCATTAGTTGACACAATGGTGTTGGAAGATGGTGTGGACAACAGTGCAGACACAGGCCCAACTCCACAGATGGCAGCTGCTGTTACTGGTGTGATGGCAGCTGCAGCATTTGTCTTCTGTCGCCTTCGAGGAGGTGCAGTTTCACTGTCAGTGGTTGCATTTTTGCATTTTCGGCTTCTCTTCTCCATTGTACCTGTGTTGACCACCTCAGCAGTTGTATTCTGAAGGGTTGTGTTCGTAGTATTAGGTTGTATTGTAGGCTGTGGTTGTCCAAGCCCAGTAGGTGAAGGCAAGGGTGCATCAGATTGGTACTGAGTGGTCCCCACATTGTGCAGAGCATCTGAAAACTCTGCAAAGGCATGGTCTGCATGAATTGAGGGTTGTATGGTCCATATGACGAGTGAAGATCTGGTGCAGGTGGAATTTGTGGCACTGGATTGTAATGTGGCAAGCATTCATCACCATTCACAGGAGTTCATGGACCTGGTAAAATGTTTCAAAGTGTTTCGAAGGATCCACTTGGAGTCTGAATGGGAGATAGTGTGCTTTAATGAGAATTCAAAAGTAAGGGCGGTTGTTCAGGACTGAGATGAGAAAGTGTCCACAGGCCGACATTCTGTTGTGATGACATGGGGTCAACAACATTACTTGCAGCAGTTGTGAGCCATCATGATATTTAATTTTTTTCACCAACTGTTTGTTGAGGTTCTAGCCAGGGTCTCAATTCAAAGAATAGCTGACCAAAAATCTAGAAAATTCCTTTGATATTGGAGTGGCAGTTATGTCAAGTCTACTGCAGCTTATTGTAATGATATTCATGGGGCCATAGGAGATTACAATCTATGGATATGAAGTACGCCAAATCGATTGTAAATATTAAACCCTAACAAGTTGCAACTCAATTCAAATTGGAGTTTTGAGTTGAAACAATTTTAGTCATTTTCAATCTGAATCGAGTTCACATCTAGTTTAACTGGCCTCGATGGCAACACTACTTGTGGATCACCCTTCCCTCAGAAGCTAGGACTTCATCCAAGTAGTCTTGTTATTATCCCCTGTCATCCAGAAATAGTTCTGGCGCATTTACGTGCTCATCTGGAAGTCCTTTGGAGCTCTATTGAGCTATCCTGCCTCAGAGTTCATCCAGACTCCATCCAGACTTCAAGCAAAAAACAAAAAAGTGAGAAAATTCAGTCCAAGGTATTTTTGAATGTTTGTTGACTTGTAGAATGGATATCTAAAGGTCATTTTATGCTGAAAGAATTCCTTCAGCCTTGAAAGTTGTTGATTTTGCCTGTCCCCAACTGTAGCTACAGGGATGGAATCAGAATTTCTTCCAAGATAAAGGATGTACATGAGTGACAGAAAACAAGATCACAGAAATGAGTCACAGTAAAAGAAAGATTTGTGTAACAATCATACAGTATCATCATGAGAATCATTCAATGTTCATAGCTCATTCCAATATCTCTGTTGCTCCTATTTCTTGTCATTAAATTAATCCAGGACCAAAACTGACAATTAGTACTGGGATTGTGAGGCTTGCCCCCAAAATGAGGACCATACCACATCCAATCCTTGCAGACAAGTGTAGTCCAAATTCAATTTGGAAGATACCTGTGAGAAATCCCAGGATGGAAAAGACCAAACTGGAATAACCCAGTGAGTGACAAGTAACTACAATTAATAGGTGTGATTACCTTGTTAAATACAGAAAGCTTGGTATACTTGCGAGGATGACAAGTTTGACCATCTTCTTTTGCATATAGTACACCTATCCACTCAATAACATCAGGTCCAAGTTGCAAAAAACATAAGTAAATCGAACCGCAAAATCGAGGGATCTCATTCTGTGGCAAAATTGTTGGGCAATCGTGCACCCTATAATACAGTAGAAACCAAGGATGAAGGAGACGGAACACAACGCCTTTGTAGCGACTTGTGAACCTAGACCTGGGATGGCCAGGATGCTGGCATCGACTGCCATGATGATGCTGGCCTGACAGAGCGTGAGTGGTAAGTGTCCCAATTTGGGTGCACGTGCAGTACTTACTATGGTCGTTTGAACTTTAGACTGTGCACTAAAGTCGTCCGCGAGTCTCTTGATGTCTACCCCACTTACGAGACCATCGACGTAGATATCTCGAAGGCGTTTCAGTACCATCATCGGAATGCAAAACATGGCGACGGCAGCGACAATTACGGCTGGAGAATTCTCTATATTTCCGCGTTTCTCGCCTACTGAGTGCGTTCGCATTAAGCGAGCTTCGGGCTGGCCATAGTGATTCAAGTATTCGTGATGCCCTTCTTCAGTTTTCAGTTTGATCACGTCTTGATATGATGGAGAAGAACATACGGATTATATAGAACAATTTGCCTGTGAGTGAGTAGCAAGATAAATTTAAAATCGCCCATTATTCTAAGGCTCACGCACCACAGATTGCGACACCTGGTGCATCCATGATCTCATTTGGGCCTACAAGTTTCGCTGTCTTTCGGTCATCGACTTGACGCTGTAGATTGAGATGGGTGCGTACCAGCAATGGCTAGCTCAAAGGCCATCTCCTTCATTTGATCCAGACTCCAAAACAATGAAGCTGCTGTAGATTTTTCCAGCGCTAACGCCTCTGTTTGTCGATCAGTCAATCTCATCGAGTACCGCGCGGTACGAAATAACTCGCCTACACGATACCAGTTTAATTTAGTCTGTAAGGCTCTCACTTCCTTGAGACTTATGCTAATCTCAAATGGAAAATATTCGACATGTTTCCTGGTCAAGAAATCAAACATGTTCGGATCGGTTTGACACGACGTCACTCACCAGAATTGTGCCTCGAGCTCGAGTCCTACGAAATCAACTTCAAGAAAGCAAACCCCAAAAAGAACGTACTTTTGTGATTCCAATGCGACGCTGACATACATTCCTGGAAAAGAAGGTAGGCGTCTACCGGCTCCAGCCAGGTAATGAGGCGTCTCTCCGGGACCACATAGTAATATGTATAGATTTCCTGACCTCTCGCTAAGATCGGATCAACAACTAGAAACCACTGATCTTCACGTAATTTAGATCTTGATGCGTCGATCCAAGACTCGAGCCTTTGAAGCTGCTCGTCCGAACAAGTCCGCAGGTTCAATTCGGTGTATGTCATCTACATTTCCATAAAGTGAGCGTGTGATAACTTGAAATGTAAGATTACTGTACTCACGTTTTCTTTGTTGTAGTAATATGTAGCTCCTGACGGATGAACTTTTTCTTCCCAATCTCCGCGCACTTCACGCCTATTGGGATTGTGGTTAGATTGTCACTGTCGGAAACAGGAAAGACAAACTGGGCAAAGTCGGTTTGCATCTCACGCACGGTATAATCACAACTTGAAGATTCGCTATTGGATCTAGTCAGTACCTTATGTTTGTTTTAAGAATATGCACACTCGCGGCAGTGGCATTTCGGTATACCGCCGAAGCTGGGTTGGCCAGATGGGGACACTGCGCTTGAGCAGCTCCATCTAAGTAGTCGAATGAATCTGCATTGTGTGAAGCATACTGAGTACATACGTTTGACTCGACTTGTTCTGTGACGTACTTTTGCGGCCAACGACGGAGCCCTACTCGAACGTTGTTCACACGATGGCATTAGATAATAAGTACCTTCAACCAACATCACGTGAACCTGATGTGGTGTCTGACGCTACAAGCCATGCCGAATGTATGCCGAGGTATAGTAAGAAAGTGCAATAGACTAGTGTAATGACTTTGGCACAGTGAGACTAAGGTAGATTAAGAGATTGCAAGTGTTAGACGAGCTACCAGAATAGTAGAATATTAGTTTGTTGATGGGAGATGATCATCTAAATCATTGATCAAAGTTTAAACTCATTCATACTACAGTAAACTAGCTCATAATGCATTGACTTTTGGTGGGTCCCACAGTGGGACACAGGGAATGTGCATCCACAAATGTTTTTTGGACAATGTGAACCTAATACTTTATGTTAGTGCACAGCAGTTTGCATGTGACAGACAACACAACAATGGCACATTAGTGGGACTCAAAGTAGGGTTTGAGAAAATTGGTAAAGCTAGGCTGATCTGTGCGCCCAACACATGCAGAACATGCAGCACAAGTTAGCATGATAGTGGACTCCAAAAATTATGCCTGCACTTCAACCATCATGTCCTCATTGCTCTGCATGACTCAAAGCCTCACAAGGTCTCTCATAGAAGACCCTAACTGCTATGGAACCTGTTCAAGCAACTGTTATGCATGGAAGAGTGAAGAATCAAGGGTCACAAGGTCATTTGGCCACTAGTACCAGTACTAGTGGCCAGGACCAACTTCATCCACCCAAAAATTACAATCCAGTGGCAAGCAGATTCCAGGTGGACTGAAAAAGTCATTGAGCATCTTCAAATGCACCCTGCTGATTGTTGTGTCTTATTCTATTCCGACAATAAATCACACCTTGATGGTAATTGCCCCTCAGGCAAAGACAAAATCTCAGTTTGCCATGTAATCGCTAAGCATGTCTTTGAGCATGATCCTGAGTATGCAAACTACTATCCCGATGAGCCTGACAAGTTTCATGACTCCACAAACAACCATATCATTGGGTAAGTGTTTTGCCTATCTATTCTTGCATATACTGAACCTTTACAGCCTAAGGAAAAAGTATCAAGAATACTACGACAAGCTGCATGCCACAGGTGCTGGAATCACACTGCTTGATCATACTTCTGCAGCAAACTTGCACAGTAGGTGCTTATATTTAAATTTAATCAGGTTAACTTAACATTCACAGTGCAAATTCTGGATGATTTCCCCTGGCATGACAACCTTGCAACCATTCTGGGGGGGAATCCAGCAATCTCCCTCAAGACAGTCTTGTCAGCGCCAGGGACAGATCATGCAGCTAACTATTTTTTGCTCATACAGAGGAGGACATCTAAAAATTCACAGCCATCTTCAAACACTCAGTATGAGGGTTATGTCTCCAGTGTTTATCCCCCTCCTCCTGCACATACTGCAGTCACTTTACCCATGATAAATGCATACAGCTAATGTTGAAAGATTCATGTTCTACACATGCCAACTAACATGGGCCCATCAATGTATTGTTGTGATAAATACAGGTGGGCCCATGTCAAGTGTATATGTGATACCAACAGTGGGCCCATAGTGTGTGGTATAGTAGATAAGTGTGAACTTTCCTATTGCCTTTGGTAGGTATTGTATAGTAGGTAGTGTGTGAAATATGTACTTGATATGAACAGGTGGGCCTATCGCAAGCATATATCTGATACCAACAGGTAAGCCGGTGGAAGCATATATGCAATACCAACAGTGGGCCCATACTGTGTGGTATAGTAGATAATTCCTATTGACTTACAGTAGGTATTGTATGGTAGTACTGTATGAAACATGTGCCTGATATGAACAGGTCAGCTGAGTGGGCAGTGGTGCTGATATATACAGATGGGCTGACATCCTAAGCATATAGATGTACCAGGGACACTGGTCAGTCAATGAATCAGTCTTAGAAAATATACTTGCCCATGATAGACTTAGGAAGTCAGTCAATAGGTCGCTTGGTCAATAATTTGGCAAAATATAATGTATGGTGAATGGTGGGTCAATGTCCCATACATAATGCATACAGAGTATACTGTCCGGGACTGCCTCTGTCAAGTATGTTAGCTTTGTCAATTGATCGCTCATACAAAATATACTTGCCCGTGATGAACTAGGGAAGTCAGTCAATTGGTTGGTGTAAAGATACAATCTAGCCTGGGCTGTAGATGAACCATGGCCTAAGCTAGTATGCGAGTCTTGCGCTCTGTCTAGTCTGTTTCACTTGCTAAGCAAGAGTGTTCGACCCTAAAGGGAATGCTAAGTTAATATAGTTCAATAATGCCCAACCTGTGGTGCAAGACTGCCGTTGAAGGTAGCGAGATGCTAGCGGTGACCTCTGCTCCATGGGAAAGTTGCAGTAAAGTAGTGGTAAGTGCGGGAAAGCGGTAGACAAGTGGTAGTGCAAGCAGTAAGGCGTGGGAAACTGGTGGTAAAACAAGCGGTGAGGTGTGGGAAAGCAGTAGTGCAAGCGGTGAAGCGCGGGAAAGCGGTAAAGAGCGGTGGTGCATGCAGCAGTAAAACAATTCTTAAGAGACAGTAACTTTGGTGAAAGACTTTATTCTGTTAGAGACAGTGGTAGTGACTATTGCTAAGTACCATGTGTACCATAGGGGGAAAGTAAAAGTACCAGTATGTGCGAAGAGTCCTTTTAACATGTGCCGTGAACGGCCGGAATACATAGCGAGAACAGTAGCAAAATAAAGATGTACTATGAGATTTTAGCAAAGAGGCATGCAGCGAGCAAGCAGCATCATGGAAGGTAATGTAAGTCTTGCCATAGCTTTAGTAATGGTGGAAATGAATATGCTATGCACCAATGGATCTAGATGGAAATGGAGTGGACAGGAGGACATCAGTAGTGAGATTCAGTAAGGGGCAAGGATCCACAGCAAAAACGGTACTGGCGAAGGGAAAAGGCTAATGCTCGCTATAGGGGATTTCTCAGTAGCCGCTGTAGACAGTAATGAGACACTTGTGTAAAATGGCACTTTCATGGTCGGCATGACTTTGTTTGCTACATCAGTCAAATATGATGTATGGTGAATGGTGGGTTAATGTCCCATAAATAATGCATACAAAGTATACTTGCCAGGACTATCTCTATCAAGTATGATGGCTCAGTCAATTGATCGGTCTTACAAAATATATTTGCCCATGATAAACTGGGGAGGTCAGTCGGTCGGTCAATCAAAATGTTGCATGGTGAACGGTGGGGGTTGGTCAAATACACATCATTACTAACAAGCTATTGATGGTTGGAATCACACAATCAATGCAAATACAATCCAGCCCAAATAAATTTCATTCAATCAATGTAATAGGCTCTAACTAACTAATGATTTACTGCATAAGGGTATGATGGGCATCAAGGGAGAGTGTGTGCTTTAGAAGCTGGTGATGATGGAGTGGATGAAGGACCGGCCTGCATTGGCGCAGATGATGGGCCAGCCAGCGCTGACACAGATGAAGAACCAGCCTGCACTGGCTCAACTGTCACTTGGCCACTGGTGAATGTGGTGCCATGGGCATTAGGGCGACCAAATGGGTGTGATGCCAACTGAGTTGGTAGTGGGAGCGACTGAAGTGTTGAACACACTGTTCAAATACATCCTGCCCAATGTGGTCGCCAAAGAAGTAATGTTTGGGTCTGCCATTGGCGGCAAGAACAATGGATTTGGTGCAGAACGGTCCTGCCAAAGTGTCTCAACCATGTTGAGGACACCATCCATGAGTATCACCATGGTGTCAAGGTCGGCCTTCATCAATGAAAATTCAGCCTGCAAACCTGAAATGCAGGTGTCAAAATCAAGATGCATGACATCGACCCTAGCAGCAACATCTTGGTTGGCCACCTCCAGGGTTGCAACTCGAGGCGCTAGGGCGACCACCCAATCATGGGTAGACTCCGCTTGCAAGATGGTGAGCTCGGTCAAATTAGGTGGTGGGGAAGGGAAAGAAGGGGGGGATGGCGGGGGTATGACAACAGTGTCAGGGTCCTCCTGCCAATGATCAGCTGGGAAGTCATCCGCAGATGCAACAGCCACCAGCTGATTGACCATGGGCTTCACTGGAGTCACAGCAGTGATATTAGCAGGCTGCTTTTCATTGGCCTCATGAGACATCTCAACGTCCTCATGAGCAGCAACAGTGACATCTAAATTCACAATGTAAATATTCAAATGAATGCAAAGGAAAACACAATACTCACCTGCATCATCCATTGCATCTTCGGATTCCACCACAGGCATCAGTGGACGGGAGCGGGAGGTCGCTCTTGTCATCCTCGATAGAGGCTTTGACTTGGAAACTGGTGTAGCCTTAGACCGAGGACATGAGACCCTCACATGCTCGGTCAGTGTGGGGTCGTCAGCTGGCCATTCACACTTCACCTTAAGGGTGAAGAATCTGCTGCAGGCCTTGACAGGAAGCCCCCTGGCACCATAGGTGATGACACATATGTGCTCGTCAGAACACCTGGTGCAGGGCGGTTCATACTGTGTTATGGTGAGTGTATGGTCAAGAATATGACCGACAAAACTCACCAGCTCTGGCTCCTTTACTTTCACTGCCTTCTACTTTCCTTTCTCCTTTCCCTTTCCCGTCAGTTGGCAAATGCTGGGTTCAGTGACGGCCAATCTCACCTTCTTGACTTCTTTCATCACATCCTGTGAAGGAGTCAGTAATTGCATTGGTAATGACTTGACTGATGTACTTGCCTTTGAGCTCGAGGGTGCAGGGGTCACAGGCACAAGTGCCTTGGGTGGCTGAAGTATTGTTAGAACAAAACAAAACAAAAGGCCATGAAGACTCACCTTCGCAAAAATGGTAAGCCCAGCCAGCAGGGCATCTTCATCCTTGGTGTCCATGATGACAGCCTTTGAGATGTGCTTGGCCAACTTGCGCTTTTTTGTTGTTGTCTTGGACTCATCGTCAGAGTCTTCCTCCCTTGTCTGGCGAGTCCCCCAATCTGGCTGCTTGCCTTTGTCGGTCTTGGTCTTGATGACCTCAGCCAGAAGTGTGTCGATCACCAAGACCAACATGGGTTGTAACAATTTTGCCACCGCTGGTGCAACTATGAAGAGGTTAGCTCAGAATTGGGCAATAAAAACAAGAAACTCACCAAAGCCTTTGGTCTTGGGGAAGAACAGATGCAATTCCATGCGGGAATTGCCAGCTTGCACATGCTCCCATTGAGGGGCCTGGCCATTGTTCATTATCTCCTGAACCTCAGCAGCGGCAGATAGCAACAATGGCGAGATGACTGAGGCATTTCTGCCGTGTTGCTGCAGAGCTTGAGACTGGCAAACAGTCAGTGAATGTCAAAAAAAGGACTTACCACCAGCTGAGTGATTTCATGAGCCTGGTCAACTACCACTCAGCCATCTGCTTGAAAGCATTTGATCTGGGCGAGCACCTTATGCAACAACCCATTGGCAACCGACAAAGCATAATTGGATTCTTGAATAGACATGTTTTAAAAAGAGATGGTTTTGGAGATAATGAAATAATGAAAATGAAGATGTATACAGAAGAATGATGAGGATGGATGAAGTTATATAGGGAACGACTCAGTGTGGCCTTTGCAAATGTCAATGGGAAAAGTGGATGTGGCACTGCCAGAATTAGCCAAAATGACAATAACCACCGACAGGTTTTGCCGAGTTTTGGCCTTGGTGGTCTAGTTGTTTATTGTTGTATATATATGCGTAACTACAACAACTGCAAGTGCATGGATTCTCTAGAAACTATTTCTGACAAAGCTCACAGGTTACAGGACACGCAGATCAAAGCCAACCACAATTTCTTTCTCACTTGGGACCAGTGGGTACCGCCAAAGTTGGGGCCTACTCCATCACTTCCAAAGGACCACAGTCCTGTTAGTTTCAAACCAACACCTCGCCCTAAACGCCCCCTACCTACTTGCGCAAGGAACCAGAACTCAAACACATCCTCGAAATCAAGTATGCCAACCAGCAAAGACAAGGCCGATGCCCTTGTCAAGCAACATTTTGGCAAAGAAGGTAAGTGATTGGCTATTGGCCTTGACATTTACTGATATTTGACTGCACTAGTGTTTGACCTTTGCTGGACCATTGAATCTGAGCCAACCAGCACAACATTGGGTGAACCTCACTATGGTGGACAAAGTAAGTCCATAGTGTTATGCATTCTATATTATTTCACAGCACTAATGCTTAATGGTCATAGCATTTGAAATGTGCTGGACCACCCAGACTGATCTGGTGCCAGTGGTCAAAGCACCGGCCAAAGCATCGATGACCAATGCAACGGCTGAAGCATCATTGGCAAAGCCACTCTATGGTGGCCAAGGTAAGTCTTGCAACAGTTGCATGGCTTTATTCCTATACTAATGCATGAATATATTAGAATTTGCAATGTGCTGGGACAATGAACCACATACAGCACCAACCATCGATGCACCGACCGATGGCTCATTGGCCAAATTGCACAATGGCAGCCAAGGTAAGTCTTGTGTCATTCACAAGGCCTAAATCATTTCTTACTGATATAATAGCTTTTAATATGTGTTGGGACACAGATAACACTTCCACCAAAGGTCAATACAATATTTGTTGGGATGAGCCCAGCTCATCAAAAGCACTCTTGGTCCCTATGATCAGGGCAGAGGCAGCCACACCACCGCGGCCAGCTGCCGCTTCTTATGATCTTTGCTGGGGAGAGGAACCTCCATGACCAACGACAGCTGATGCATGTCACACCTCACTGCCCTCAACTGCTGGTAAGTATGAGATGTGTTGGGATGACTGACTGCCAGCACCGGCAGCAGAATACCAAGGTGAGTCTCAGTTGTGTGTGCTAGCCACATTTACTACTTTTCAAGTGGTTTTGATATGTGCTGGGGAGACTCCACAGCAGGAGATGGTCTCCATCAGGTTCATCCAACTGCTGTGACCAACACCGGTGTAATGAACATATTGGCGCTGGGCTTAAAACCCCATATTTTGACACTTGTCTCACGTCTACAGGAGTTACCACTAGTCCATGGCCGTCTTACCCCTTTAGCAGTACCAGCAGCATCCCATGCTTACCGCACACCGTACCGACTGCCGCACCACGTTCCACGTACCCATGTCCTTCCATGTCCTTGCCGCATCTGCATAGCTCCGTTTGGTGCATAGTTTGTTTTCTGTTCGTTATCACTGATTCCACGGCAAGCCTTATTACATGTTGCCTTGTGCCACAGCGCCTCGCACTATGTTTACTTACAGCGGTTACTACACTCCAGCGCTACTGATCTTGCCTAGAGTATTCTGAGTACATATGATTTAGGATATAAGCACCGCGTACCCCACACAATACAAGTACCTGATTTTACTCCATTGCACGTACTATAGGTCAGGATTATTGTCTAGCTCTGGATCTACCCAGTAATGGACATAGTCTTTAAAGTTTCCTTATCGCTCATTAATCTATCACGCTCGTTCTCCATTACTGCTGGCATACCACTGGACTTTTGACTGTTACTTTGACTGAACTTCTCACGCACCGCTACTTTACCGCTGAAAGTACCGCAGACTTCTTTACTGTTCCTTTGCACTGCTCACTACTTTACCGCTACCGCTGATATCACCGCTCGACGCAACTGTTACTGACCTTATCTCGACCACAGTAGCACCGCTACACACGATGCTAGTCCTGGCGGTATCACTGCTGACTGCAGCAACTTACCGCTGACCTCAACGCTTGTTTCGCACATAGGTTAGACTCGAACTTGACCATACTAATAGGCATCCCCCTTTAGGGTCGAACGCTCTTGTTCTCACAAGTGAAGCAGACTAGACGGAGCACAAGACTCACATACTAGTTTAGGCAGTGGTTTATCTACAGCCCAGGCTAGGTTGTATCTTTACACCACGTCTTGCCACTGGCTGTTAACAGCTTCTGCTTCTTGGCAGATTCTGCCTTTGTCATCTGTAAAACAGAAGTCCACATGGTGGAAGGGGGAGCTGAATTGCCATGGGTCATGTCTGTATGCGAGCGCTTGCCCGTGCTAGAGCCTGAAGAGAGAGGAGCAGACAATATAGGGGGAGCAACGCTAATACTACCACTTGCAAGTGCAGGAATGGGAGGGGGGGCACCCCAGTTGATGTCTGGGTGGGACTGACAAGGACTGACTGGAAGGAGGCTTGAAACAGGAGAATGCATCATGCCACTGACACCAGTATTCAACGTGCTCGCACCGGCATCTGGAGGTGTGCTACTCGGACTGGCAACCAGTGGTTCATCCTGCAGTGCTAAGACAGTGGGGTTATACGCAGCATTGCCTTGTGCAGAGCTGTGGCGGGGGAGGATCTGTTCCATCTTCAAGTAAAAAGGCCAGCCACTATTCTTGAATGGCTTTAAGTGTATATTAGACTTTAAAGACATAGTGCCGGTCAGGTTCAATAAAGATCTGAAAAATAAACAGGTATCATACCTTCTTGCTAACAATCTCCTCCCAGACAGCCTCAGCAGCAGGGCCATTGATATTAGCCCCATGCTCATCATCCCAATGACAGCCTGATCTACTGTGATATGCAAGGATAGTGTGATATGTAAGCTTCAACTACATAGATCAGTTAGTACAGTGGCGATCAATGTAGGATGACATACTGATGTCCATTTATTCTTGCACTGGGCCCCAGTCTTTGGAAGCCCATGTGTCCGCTTGCTCGCGATCTGTTGTGTGGCTTCATTAAATGTCGCTTCCTTGAGAGTCACTCCTGCCATTGATGATTTCACTGAGATCAGGTATGTGAGTAAGGTGTCGATCTCATCAAAGTTCCACTGGGCCTTGGGCTGCTGAGTAGTACCCTTTTGTGTCATGTTTGCGACCTGTATCTGGGTGCAGATGATGATAGCAGTGACTGCAAGCCAGATCTGCTGGCGTTGGATATCATTGTGGTAAGGGATAGATCTAGAAGTCATGGTCGGAAGCAAAGACATTTTAAACTCCGCTTGCGGCCTGTCATCATGCCGGGACAAACAATATTTTGTATTTCGAAATTATGGCTTTATTTAATAGGGGAGCTCAAAGTTGAACGCCCAACGCCCAAGCCCAACTAACGCCCAACCTCGTGACCGAAATTAGTATACCTAGAATAAATAGAAGTAAATATGGAATAAAGCTACTGATGAGATAAGCTAAACCTTGTCGCGCGAAGCGCCGAAACCTTCATCAACTTGTCCTCCAGGATTTCATGCTTGAACCTCATGTGCTATTCTAAACCTTCTAAACCTTCTCATAGTAATTGTCTTATTGTCTTGTATTTTGTTTGTAGTAGCATTTTTTTTCTTTAAATTCCCTTAGAATTCTGCTCATGCCAAAGAAAATCAGGCCTATTCAACACCAAACACGTCATTAAAACTCATAAGGTGCACAAAGGTTCAACTTTTAGGTACAGAAAGGTTTAGAAATAGTGAGGTTCAGACATCAGGCATGAAAATACTGGGAGACACTTCGCGTGACAAGGTTTAGCTTTATTCCCTATTCACTTCTATCTATTCTAGGGTGTACTCATTTCACGAGGTTGGGCGTTGAGCGTTCAACTTTGAGCTCTCCTATTAAATAATTAAATGTGTCATTGTGCCCTTAACCCGAAGCGGAACACATCATCTACTACATCCAGGACCATCCTGGGTCAGGAACAACGCTGCTCCCCAGAACTGTAATCGATATGGCACGTCACAACCACGACACATCTGGAGACGAGGAGATGTTCACTGTACGTATGCATGATCAGCTTGACACCTAATGACTGACGGATGGCAGGTGGATGAGTTGCGTGCAATGATGAGCAAGCGCCCTGTCCAGGCCAAGACTGACTTGGCACAAAACACTCAGAGATGGACGCGGCGCTCGCAAAGTGTAGGATCGGCGTGGCTTACATACTCAAAATCAAAAATTCGCTATTATTCGGCAAATATAACGATCGGCCGCAGGAGGCCAGGGAGGTGAATAAACTGGTTGCGTCGTTTAAGAAGGACGGAATGCTGATCATGCAGGGAGCGACAGGGATACCGATTATGCTATCATGCGCCCGCTTGAGGACTGGGTCGAGCTTCGTGGTCAACTTCGACATCCCAGATGCTGTGCCGCAATTACAATTGAAGGATGTCAACGACATCGTTGTAGCGTCTGGACAACACCGCGTTGCCGCACTGAAGAAATATTTCGAAACTGTCACTGCCGAGATTATGCGTGTTAAGAAACGCTGCGATGATATGACCGAGCTGAAGAATCTGGAGCCAGACCACCTTGCCGAGTTCGATAGGCTTCGCGACCGACTGAATGAGCTGCAGGAGACAATAATTGTGATGGGAAAATGGGGCGTCATTGTATATGATGAAGGTGAGCTCTGTCGCTCTCTCTGCTGTGCTACTGGAACTGTTGTGGGGGCTATGTAGTACAAGTCTTGCGTTTAATGTATTATGCGAAAAACCGCGTATTTGGCTCGCAGCCTGTGATGGGACTGTTCTAGTTGTGGCATGAGCTGGGATCAGTCGTCGCCGCAACGAGTCCAGTGGGGGTACGAGTCTCCAGCGCTAATCAGTGTTCATCTACAGACAATGTGTTAGCGGATGGCGACGTGTTGGCACACCATTTGTGTCGGAACAAATCCTTGCACGAATACAAGGAGACCGCCGAAGAAGTGTTAAGCAGGCTCTTGCGATTAGCAAAAATTTACGACGATGCTTCTGAGCATGACCGGGTCGATACAGCGCTATGTGAGCTATGGACTCAGCGCGATGATATCGAGCGACGGAAGAATGCATGGTTGACGAAAGTCCTGTGCGTGCTACGACTTGCTAATTTTGGTGCTCGCACTGCATCTCCTGCCGCTGGGATCACACTTTCGCCATCGCAAGGAGTTCCACATCACGTGGCTCGCCAACTCAGTTGATGTGGTCATGGGGATAAGCAACTTCATTTATATTCATGCACATCTCATGTGTTGTTGCAGATGTTCATTCAATTTATCATGGTCCACCGTCACATTCTGAATTTGCTCGCATCGAACAATGACTTCCCGGACTACGCAACAGTAAGCAATGTGATTTCAGTAGCATCCAGTGATGGAGCAAACCGCAACGCTTCGGTCGAACAATTGGCAGTGTGGCTCGCGCAGATACGCAAGAGCAAGGCCAATACTGAAGTTACCATTTTCAACGATGTGTTCAATAATACATCCATGCTCTTTCAAGAGTTGCGTAACATTTTAAGAATGTCGGGACCAAGGAACCCCAGTATATCAGCAGCCTGGATAATTGCTTATACCACCTAATAAGCAAGTTGCGCTCAAAGTGGCACCTTGCGACAACAAAGCCCTCGCAATGGAATGACATTGACCGATTTCACGACGGGGTTGTGGCGATGATTGCCGTGTGACTAACGCCTGAGGATTGCGTGCCAGAGGTCCCGTTACCGTTGTTATGCAGCCACCTCCTCGATATTGCGTGGATTAGTTTGATGTCAAACATCGCTGCGTTTGAGGAGGTAAGAATTTGGATCATACATCATACCTAATGTTCTACTTACACGCTGTGTCAGGTCAGCAGATGGTTTGAGCCTCTGCTGTTGCACTATCGCACACTGCGTCGTAACAGCCATGCAATGGATGACAAGTCCCAGGTAATCTTCGCGAATCTTCGCAACGAACCTAGGATAACCGAGCAAGAGACGATCGAAGAGGCGGTATGTGTGATAGAGTATCATGCTGTGTGGATCATAGCGATATTGACAGGACAGGTGTTTACTCGCCTGTGGGCACTCCACGGGACGCCGGTTCTGCGCCTGCAGAACAATTTGACGACGATGTCAGCTCGCAATAGGAAGAACAAGCCGTTTAAGACCGAAAGGAAGTTGACGAACCGTTCGCACAGCTAGGGTCTGATGCGCAAGACGATCTGCAGAAGTTGCATACGTTGATGTTGGCAAGGAAGGGACGAGGACGGGATCTAACTTTTGAATCGCAGGATGCCCCTGGAATCCTTGCCATGCATGTCACGAGCTGGGTGTATGTTGTCGCATGAATGACGGATACAAGAGGTCGACAGTTCGACTCCAGTTAGTTTTTCATAAATATGCTTTAAATTATCCTACTTCTTCCCAAGCCCTGCGCCACAGTTTCAGATATAGCTCGAATATCGAGACCATGGATATCGTACGTTACTTCTACATTGGAGATTGTACCCAATGATGACTGTCACACGATACATGCACGCATGCAGAATCTCCAGGATATGGAGGGGAATGATCGCGCTGCTTCCCTAGTGATCGTGACACTTTTGATATCCTACCATCTTGAAGGGCTGCTTCAAATTGTTTTGAACGAAAGTCGTGGCACTTACCCTAAACAGTAACTTTACTTCTGGGGGATTTAACTCGGGAATCATAACTGATCTGGGCTATTCTAGATATGAAGGTAAGCCCCCCCTTACCTCTGTTTACTCTGCTAAGAGTTTTGAGGAATCGACAGGCCTGGTTGTGGTGCTCTTTCGACTCGAATCCGTGAGGCTGCCGCATGTGTACGACTTCGTCCTCGGTGGCACTATCGAGATCCAGTTGCGCTGCAAGCCCTTGGAGATCTGATGGACTTGATATTAGCCGTAGGTCAATCAAAATAGTCCGACTTGTGAGTATCCCTGTGCAATTAAACCCGCCTTATAGCAGACAATTTTTGTCCTCTGAAATCCAAGTGGCCGGCCTTTGTGAAGGTGTGAGCCATATGATAGTACATTCTGGTCACAGTATGAACAGTCTATCAAATATAATGTACTTACTACCTAGCTTAAAACCACTGTGGAGTTCATATGTTTCATCGATCACATAATAAGAAAAACATAAAAGTACGTGCATGAAAAGTAAGGTAGAACTCATCGTATGTCACATGACCAAAGCGTTACAATTCGTGACATTTTCAATATGCTCGGCCATGTCTACTACGGCATAGTTAGAGAAATTTTAGCTACGCGGCAAGTCTTGAAATGCAAAAAGAGAAATTTCCGCTTTGTCCGTTTGAAAATACGTGCAAAAACGAATAAGTTCTCGAATTAAAGTAGTGAGCAGCTTAGAGCAGAAGCGGCAAAGAATGCCTTCCGGCACCTCGGCTTAAAACATGTCACAGTAGGTCACAATCACATGACATACGAGGATTTGAGTTCTACCTTATGTGAGATAAACATGTCATCGTTTCTGTTGGAGGCGCGCAGAACGACGAAGACCCGTGAATGATTGGATGTTGTCGTCTGAAGGATGACCCAATCTCGACAACGATGCCACAGGTACCATAATGTCTTCAGGCGCATCAGGGGGGAGCTGAGAAATCCATTTTGCCAGGAGCGACAGGAGCGCCGCATGGGTCACGCCGGGGGAGGTGTCGTTCGTCTTGCTTGCTGCATCTAGAATTATATACCGCCACTCCTGTATGATTTCACTGAATGGTGCGAAGAATGCAGTTGTTTTTGCCATTAATGACGTATCGATGGGCGGTGCGAGCACATATCCCTGTTTGGATACCCAGCATGCGGAGCCCGATATTTCATATTGCTCAACCCACATGGGCTTCCTGTTCTCATCTTTCATCATGCCACATGGCCCGTCGAAGGTGGTTGCAAATTCGACGAAGATATAAAATAGCGACTCTAGGTCATCACTTGCTGAGTGTTCGATCGTCGCGTCCTCGTCTTTGCTAAGGACATCCTCCCGGAGAAGGCGGATGGACATATAGGGCTTAGTACCCTTCAGACAATGTGCTCAGCCATATACCATGTCGTGTAAGCTTTACTTACCGTGCCCGGTGAACGAATGCAGTGGGTGCCTTGAGTAATCTCAGCGTGATCAAAGTCGATGAAATACCCTTGTCCATCATGGATGATGAAATTATTCGGGCTCAAATCTCCGTGCAGGACGTGGTTTCTAAGCATTAAATCATGAGCTAAAAACTAATAGTCAGTCTCAGGCTTCAACTTCAACGCACTTGAAACTCGCCCTTGACAAAGTCATGGAAGGCTCTCAGGAGCTCGGGCTTTGAGCAGTAAGACAAAAGCGGCTTTCCACAGGGGGTCAAAAGAAGGCGCCGGTGGAATCTGCGAACAAACTGGGGGGCACATACACCTTGAGAGGCTCGAATACGATACGTGCAGTCGGGCTCCCCATCGTAGAGGACATCCCAATCGGCCACGAGCCTGACTACATTAGGGATTCCTTCAACCATCCGGAGAACTGTTACCTCGTGGTTTTTCTTGTCCTCAGCGACCCAACAGTCTTTGAGTGCGTACTCCACCCCACGGGAGTCTTGAACGCGATAGCAAATGGTGCCGCGAGAGAAGAGACCTTGACTCTGCCAAAGCACGCTCATGATTGATAGATGGGCTTTATCAGGACCCTCTATCCAACCTATCGCGTTTTCTCTCAGGTCGAGATGCTTGCCCCTGCAGGTTGGATCGCAGATATGCATTGTGGGATCGTACCCGAGGGTATTGGTATGCGCGAGTGTCAAGGTATTCAAAACCTCGAGAAGACGTACAGGATGTGCAACGACGGATACGGGGCGTGAAATGATAAGACCCGAACGATCGAAGTAGTGAAGGCGAAGCTTGTTGCAGGCGATACTAAAAATCAAGACGAATCGGCGCCAGGGTTGCCCTCGCATTAATAGATATCCTTTGGCGGCGCTATCCCAATATAAGGGAGTTCTTGTGGTGAGTTCGCTCTGTGTGTGCTCGACGCATGTCATGATGTTGCACCATCGCAGCGGCATGCCACGCAAATTGCCATCTACCAGAATAATGTCTTGCTTCTGCGCAGTGGTGTTGTCCGGGATGGGTGTTTGAAGGAATAGGGAGAGCCAGATACGCTTTGGCGGGCCGCCAACAACGTCCATGGGATTAAAAGGGAACGCGGGTGAGGGATTTGGGAAATTCTTCGCGTACATCGTGTGCATAGCAGCTCGTACGGCGTTAAATAGCGCTGGCAACTTGCCCTCTGACGTCTCCGATGTCGGAAGCCACTCTTTGTTAGGGTCCTTGTTATCACCACATCCGTTGGCGCCGAAGCTCTTGTCGATTTCAGGCGTGGTGAAAAAAAAATCTAACCCCACTTCTGTATCGTTCAACGCGTCCACTGCGCTCATCCGTGCGCGCGGCTGTGTCTTCTGCACCTTCTTCCATTTCTGCGCCTTCTTCTTCCTGCTAGGCCTGCTGTTTACCAACAGCGTCGGTCGGACATTCTTTTCATTGAGTTGCCACACCCCGCCCGCGCCACAGCTAGCAGGACGAAAGACAGACCCTCCCTTAATCTTTTCTCCTGACCCATCGGATAGCGAATAACGAATTTTACTGATAGATTCTGGAGTGAAATTGGTGTTTAGGACGAAGGTATCTAAAATAGACTTGACATCTTGGGGGAGCGAATTTTCCTCCCATAAAACTTGACCGACAAGTTCTTGCTCCAAGAGCTTATCCATGGTGCTGTTGTGCCGAAGTGCAGGGAGCGCATTGGTGGTATTACTGACCGTTCGGAAGAGGTGGTTGCGATAAGAAGTTGTGCTCACCGGCTGTGGCAGCATCATTCGCGTCGTAGTCACTGTTGGAAAAGCAATGTTGACAGTTGCTGACAACGACTCGTCACCAAAATTACCGAATTCAGACATCACATGATATATCAAATTTTCTGACGCCACCAATGACACATACCCATGATATCCGACATTTGAAATATCGTCCCGATATGCTGATCATCATCTGCAAAACACCCAACTTCTCGCTTAAGTCGCTTAAGCTGTCAAAGAAGTTTGATGACTTACGACCTGCACCCTGAAGCATCCGATTGGTTGGAGATGGCTTATGGTGAGGTAAAGTCACGGAGATCTACAAAGTTTGCGTTATTGTGTCTGCACATCTTATCTTTGCTTAGATACTGTGAAATTGGTACTGATAACATTGATACATTGATATACTACACTATTGGATGGAATGAACTACTGAAAATCTGTGTGTGATGAGTGATACCATTTCTTGTCTGAAAAACTGTTGAGATAGAAGGTATCATACATTTCTAAGGAAGTTGCGGAGGTAACATTGTGATTAACTCTTTCACCATAGTCAGGAATCAACTCAATTGCATGAGTGACATTGGTGAGAGACACAATCATTCCAAGCCTTATTTGCATGCCATCAAGAGAGGTCTTAAACCATTGCCTGACACAGAGCATCATGACCACAGGATCATCCTGTGGTTGCGAGATTACTTCGAAAAGTTGCACATAAAGAAGTGGTTTGGCAAGCTCGGGAGGCAGTGTGGAGCCCCTCATTGACAAACCAAAAACCATACAAACTTGCCCAACAACATCTAGAGGGCCGCATGAGTACAACAGGATTAATGAGATATTGAAATCTCATCATCATCCTGCATCCACAGGAGCACAACATCACAATTGCCAAAGGGATAAGCATTAGAAGGTGGAAGTGCTTGTACCTGCTGACTTGGCATTACAAGATGTGGCCGCAGGTTCGAATGTAGTTGTAGACTAAATTTATTCCAGACCTTGAGGAGACGAGTCTGGAAGGATCCAGATCCACTGATGTTCTCGCTAAAGGAGCAAAGCTGATTTGGGAAGTCTGGAAGGTGGTATAACTGTGCCAAAAATTAGGCAACTTGTCAGCCAGATCGCTGGAGACAGTGATGTGGAATGCAACATTGCTGTCTTCAGAAAGAATACCTTTGAGAAAGTGATTTCGAACGGAACAAGGGCCCTGAAAATGAGAGACATTCTCAGGACTGACACACATGATCCAGCTGAATGCTGGGTTGGTGTCAACAACCTCCTCGAACTCATTGTCAATCAAATTATTGAGGGACAAAGTTTCTGAGCGGAGGAGAGTATAAAGGTCAAATTGGCACACTGTATCTTCCCTATCCAGAAGATGGACAATCTGTTGGGTAAAAGTTGCACACTGGTGACTGGTGCATACAAAAGGACTTTTGCAATGCATGATTAGCATGTGTTCGCTGGTTTCAGATGTGAATTGGATCAGGGCGCTAAGATTAGGGATAGCTTGAGTGAATGATGTGAGGAGCTCGAGCTTGGGTATTTTTTCAAAATGCTCGATAGGACCTGAGGTCCCCCTGCGAGCCTCAGCATGGATAATTGCTCCTTTGAAGCAATGGAATTCTGCAAGTGATGAGTCATAGCGCTTATCGACGATGGAGTGAAACTGGGAGATTGAGCTTGGTAGATAAAGTCAATAAGCGCACGGACTGCGCGAGTAAAATCTGCATCAACAACACCAGCGATTGTGGCAACAATCGTGCACTGTATATCTTGATGCTCCCGCCTGGTTATCTGCTGGACGTACATGTGGTGGATTTTTGGTTACAGTTCGATTTGCTGCTATGCCGGAGGGATTTTTAATGTCCGATCATTGTTTGTTCCAAGCATTGCAATTTATTCGATGTATACCCTAGGTTTATCCTACTGCTGGTTTGACTGTATATTGAAACATGCGTTCACATCAAATATTTTCTATGGAAAGCCAGATTACTGTGCTCTACTTCCAAGGCTTCTACTTCTCAGAACCTTCCTAGTAAGGTAAATAGCTTCTATTGGCCTCCAAACACCATGTGACTTGCGACTGTTCGAAATATTTATTATTTATTATTTAATGCGTGTGCAGGACCCAGGTCTGGAGCTTTGGCTGCAAGAAATATATCTTGTGAAAGCAGACAATGGAATAATTTGTGCCTGCAAAGCATAAACCATGCCAAAACACAATGATGGCTTCCAAATCTACTAGGCTCAGACAAATGTTCCACCTTGGTCATGGTGAACAGTTATCGCAATGATTTAGACGCACCTTCTATGTGCCCTGATAGCAAAGAATGTTCAAAATACTAATGGGTCTCTTTGCTTGCAAAGTTCTTCTTGATCGCAAGTGCATTCTAAAATCACTGCAGATACTCTGTATGGTGGTCCGCAGATCAGTGCCTAATATCGCAGACACGTCTACAGACACCAATCCATCCAATATGCAATTGACTGAGCCCAAAGAGGAACTACATAAAACCTGCAGCAGCCTCATGAGTCACAACACCCAATATAATCAGTGTTTTTGACTCGGACATGTGTCCAAAGGTATGACTCACCATGGAGCAAATGCGACAACAATCTGCACAGGGGCTAAAACCAGTTAAGATGAACTTCTAAAAAAAACTATCCACATCAGTGACAAGGTGTGCTGTAATTGGAAAAAATGTTGTTATTGGTAGGTTTCAAACCTATACAATCAAAGAGAAGCGCCTGTTGTAGCAACCACTGGGCTAGACCAAGTACAGTGAACTTCCAAAGAAAGCATCCATGAGTGAATATCAAGGTGTTCCAATCAAAAACTTAGTTGTTGGCAGGTTTCAAACCTGCAGTCTAAGAGAAACAGATTTTGATTCTATTGTAGCAACTGCCAGGCTAGACCAGTTGTGGTGAGCTTCTAAATAAACTATTGATGAGTGAATATCAAGGTGTGTTCCAGTAGAAAAAAGCTCGACCAATCCTGTACAGTCCAAGAGAAACAAATTTTGATCATGTTGTAGCAATCATCTGACTAAGACCAGTGACGGCTAAAGAAACCATTCACGAGTGAATATCAAGGTGTACTCTTATAGAAAAAAACTTGTTGTCAGCAGGTTTTAAACCTACACAGTCCAAGAGAAACAGATTTTGATTCTGTTGTAGCAACCACTAGGCTAGACCAGTTGTGATGAACATCTAAGGAAAACATCCACGAGTGAATGTTAAGGTGTGTTCTGAAATAAAAAACCTCATCATCAGCAGGTTTTGAAACTGCACAATGCAGGAGAAGCAGATTTTGATTTTGTTGTAGACTAGACCACTTGTGGTACACTTCCAAAGAAACTATCCACAAGTGAATGTTAATATGTGTTCCAATAGAAAAACCTTGTTGTCAGCAGGTTTCAAACCTGCACAGTGGAAGAAAAACAGATTTTGATTCTGTTGTGGCAATTACCTGGCTAAGACCAGTTACAATGAACTTCTAAAGAAACCATCTATGAACAAATGCCAAAGTGTGTTCCAAAAGAAAAAACTGTAGGTTAGCAGGTTTTGAACCTATACAATTCAAGATAAACAGATTTTGATTCCATTGGCAACCACCTGGCTAAGACCTGTTACGACGGACTCCTAATGAAACCATCCATGAATGAGTGAATGTCAAGGTGTGTTCTGACATTAAAAAAACCTTGTCGTCAGCAGGTACCAAAGAGAAACACAATTTGATTCTGTTGTGGTAACTGCACTGGCCAGGTTTAAGTCTTTAACTCGTCCACTTGGCGACTCACAAGACTTGCCAAGTTGAAAACTTATGGGGACCCTGATTGACACAGCCTAAAAAAGATGACATAGACAATAAAATTCGAGTCTGAATGTTTATGAGACAATACAATTGCCCTGATGAGGGATGAAAATTGAGATAATTCTAATTCACCATCATTAGCAGCAGGATCAATATGATTGACATTACCACCAAGTATACATGGAGTTTCTAGAAATGCATCCAGAGCTGCGGTACAACATCGGTAGCATTAACATGAACTCATAAGTTCAACTCAATTCCAGTAACTTTCAATGCACTTACGAACAGAACCTACCCTATTTTTGCCTTGTGGGTTGGGCATCAGAGCAATGTGCTAGTGCTGGGCGCCAGCACTTCCAAAGCAATGATACACTGGCACAAGAAGATGTTTCTGCATTGCCTTTGTTATACTACCTCATTGCTGGAATCCGATGTAGAGAAACAATCCTGCCTGGGGGGACAGGTATAAGAAGCAGGAAGCAGTATGTTCAGCCCAAAGGGCTTCTGACTAGCCAAAACTCAAGGGAAGGAGAGAGGGAACAGTCAAAGACAGTGGTAGTGTTCACTTTAGAAAACTAGGTATCCAGGAGCTAACTAGTGAGCTATGAAAGCTGCCAAACTAGAAAAGCTACAAAGAGAAAAGCTACACAAGAACTCAAATGAGTGAGGAGCTAACAGTACTGGAACTAAGTAGAATCCTTGGTGGTGCAAAGAGTGAAAGGTGAGGTGCTTATGTAATCATCAAAAGTGCGAACCTAAGGTAAGGAAAGTCCAAGTATGAGACACCATGCAAAAACTACCTTTTCAAGCCCAGCCTGAGTTTGTCTGTCACACCGATGTGAATGCAGGCTTCAATGTGTAATCAAACCAGTGATAGGATAAACCTAGGGCAAACAGCTGTAAGTGCAATGCTCAAGACAAACAATGATTGGACATTGAAAACCCTTCCAGAATAGCAGCACATCGAACCATAACCAAAATTCCACCATACGTGCGAGACACCTTGACTAAAATGGCAAGTTCCAATGTGTTTGTGCTGTCTATGAAAGTGAGAATTGAGTTCATCCGCCCCAAGAACCTCCTTGCACCACTTAAAGATATGATTGAAAAAGAATTTGTGAAGGGTGTGAAGGATGTTGGGTGCAAGGAAAAATGCAGGATCACTAAAGTGCCAGTTGAGCCAGAAGGGAAGTTGGACCCCATTGAGATGGAGCACTTTAGCTTCTTCTTGAAATTGCTGGACCTTTCAGGGATCGACACATTGACAAAGTTCATGAAGCGCTTGGATTGTGATATCTCCATGGCAAGGGGGATACAACATGCCATTCCCAAACTGTGACTGAGTTGCCAAAGTGATCGGTGATGCATTCTTGCTGACACAGGCGATAATCTGCTGTTCAGGGAGATTAGCAGTATATGTGATAAGGGGGGTGAACATGTAGCATAAGTGACCAGATGGGTCCACTATGTTTGTGCCAGTTGCAGCAGCAATCTTTAGGTTTTCACAGATGATGTCTATACACCAGTGCCAGACACAGGCTTGCAAGAGCAAGCAGAAGTCTGGGTGGCAAACGAATTGCAGGATAGGCATATATGCAATGCATGACCAAGCATGTGAGGTAGCCTTCATGCGTATATCTGAGTGAATATTGGCTGTGGTGAGGAACATGGGATGCATCTTGAACATGCCTGTTTGGCAAGTGACCAGAGTCTTGTCAGACACAAGAACAATAGGTACAATAGTAGCACCTGGTGGAAGCTGGTCCTAAGAGCAAGTCAGCCATTATTGGGTACATTGCATAGAATTAAAAAAATAATATATGCCTGAATATCATGCACCTGCTGGCAGGACATCCATTCACCATACTCTCGTTCTCTGTTGACTTGAATCTCATATGGATCAAACTCCATGTCATTGGCGAATACTGCGTTACCAAAAATGTGCTGCATCACCTCCAGGGCATCGTGCCAGATCAGATTTACAGGATGGGTGGTAATGTAACTGTCTGTATGAATGGTTGTACAGTGCCACTTTGGTCCCTTTGGGAGGGCATCCATGAAGGTGAACATCTGTTAAGTAGATGTATATGTTGGTGGTCTCTGTGTTTCTGACTTCACCTGTAGTAATTCATCAGTGTTAATTCAATAGCCATTGACACTCACTGACCCACAACAGCTTCAAAAACTGTGTTATCTGACCTTGATTGAAATTATCACTAAGAAATTTGGCCAACTCCCATTCCTCTCTGTCTGCAAATGGGTAGTACACATTATGTGCACGGTGAGCCTCGTAGTCATGAGCCTTCATGTGCTAAAAGGTGTTTGGTTCATCAAAAGCATATATAGATCCTGAATCTTCATGATAGCGAGCTGAGCGCTCCTCCCCTGGGCCAGCAGGTTGGTGAATTGAAAGTGGGACAGGTACACCATTGCATAGTGGATCATTCATGAGGTGAGTGCATAGATCTTCTACTGACTCAAATTGTATTGCACAGGTAGGACAGTTATACAAAGCTCCAAGTCTACACAGAGTCATGGTTTATCTGTAAGTAATCAATATCAGAAAGTGCTTACTTTCCGGCTCTAAAAGATGCCTCATCAGAGATAAAGTTATAAGGAGGTGGTGAGTCTTCTCTTTCTATGCTGACTGACATTGTTGCAATTATGGATGAGATAGCTTCAAGCTGATGGACTCACCAGCATGCAGCCTGTTTGACTGGCTCAGAATTTGCAAAGTCCTTCAAACTCCAATGCACTGTGCATCACGCATTGTGCCTTGTCGGTGTAAAGATACAACCTAGCTTGGGCTGCAGATAAACCACTGCCAAAACTAGTATGTTAGTCTTGTGCTCCGTCTAGTCTGCTTCACTTGTAAGAATAAGAGCATTCAACCCTAAAGGGGGATGCCTATTTAGTATGGTCAAGTTTGAGTCTAACTTATTTGCAAAACAAGCGTTGAAGTCAGCGGTAAGTTGCCGTGGTCAGTGATGATACTGCCGGAACTAGCATCGTGCGCTGCGGTGCTACCGTCATCGAGATAAGGTCAGTAACAGTTGCGTCTAGCGAGCGATGTCGAGCGGTGGTCTCAGCGGTAGCGGTAAGGTTGCAAGCGGTGCAAAGAAACAGTAAAGAAGTCCACGGTACTTTCAGCAGTAAAGTAGTGGAGTGTGAGAAGTTCAGTCAAAAGTAACAATCAAAAGTCCAGCGGTATGCCGGCGGTAACGGAGAACGAGCGTGATGTATTAACAAGCGATAAGGGAACTTTAAAGACTATGTCCACTACTGGGTTGATCCAGAGCTAGACAATAATCCTGACCTATAGTACGTGCAATGGTGTAAAATCAGGTGCTCTATCGTGTGGGGTATGCGGTGCTTATATCCTAATTTGTATGTACTCGGAATACTCTAGGTGAGATCAGTAGCACTGGAGTGTAGTGACCGCCGTAAGTAAACATAGCGCGAGGTGCTGCAGCACGAGGCAACATGTAATAACACTTGCCGTGGAATCAGTGATAACGAACAGGAAACAAACTACGCACCAAATGGAGCTATGCGGACGCGGCAAGGACATGGGAGGACATCGGTTCGTGGAACGTGGTGCAGCAGTCGGTACGGTGTGCGGTAAGCATGGGATGCCGCCGGTTACTGCTAAAGGGGTAAGAAGGCCATGGACTAGTGGTAACTCCTGTAGATGTGAGACAAGTGTCAAAATATGGAGTTTTAAGCCCAGCGCCAATATGTTCGTTACATCGGGGTCAACAAACAACTGTGACTGGCCTGATAAGAGTGAGTCGCTCATCTACTAGTTTGCCATCTATCATGCCAGACGTCCTCATTATGAACCATGGGTCTCTACCCCTAAATCCTCCTAGTCCAGCCAGCTCTGTGAAATTCTCATTAAACTCTTTGAGAAATTCTGCCCATGTCCTGTATCCAACAGCAACACCTGCTGTTGTTTTGTTGTTAGGATCCTGAGCACTCTTCAGGAATCCTTGTGACCAGCTTTCAGTGTTTCCTTCATTTATAAACAAGGTGACAAAAATAATCTTTGACTTATCAGTTGTATAGGTCTGATTGTTGAAATCAAGATACACTGTACATGCAATGAGGAAGCACTCGGTCTTGTCTCTATCGCCATCAAAGTCGGGAGGATGCATGATCTTGATTTCTGCAGGTTTTAATGCAATTGTGGACATGATGTCTTCTTCGCTGCTATGCCTCTAGTCCAAGTGCTGTTACTATGTGAGGGCTTTTCTTCAATTCAGATCAAGGATCTACACTCACGGATGTGTACATTCAGGAAGACTTTAATCTTTTGTTATGAACTGGGATGGCATCACCAACAATTGTGCAAAGACACCTAACAGTTGTTGGGAAGATCTACAATGTTCACAAGAGAATGAGTTTTGGGAGTATGAGAAATGAAGTACAATCAAGGGTCAACCCAAGAGACACATCTCAAGGTTATCAAGAATAGAGACTAAGGCTAAGGGGTGCTTAGACTTAGAGACAATTCAGACAACTAAGGATTGGAGGTCCTTCTTGAAGGATATTCCAGGTAAAACCCAGTAAGATTAAAGTACCAAATACAAGTGTAATACACCATGCTTAAGTAAGCCAATATGTGCGCATGGACCAAGAAGAGGTGGGAATGTAAGTGTGTATCCTAAAGAGGAAAGCAAGTATAGTACAGACATGTTGAGACATATGAATCATTTGAGGTATAAAGAGAGCAGTCATGTGATATAGGAGATGAAAGAGAAAATGTATAGGGGCACATATGATTGTAACAGTCCTGATGACCCAGAAGCTGAGAAAGAAGGTGCATATTTTCTCTTTCCCAAATGGTGACTAAAGCTTGGTATGCATCTAATCTATGGGGAATACTGTGAAGACTTTGACCCTTTGAATGATGTCAAAGAACCTGTTACAATCATATGTGCCCCTATTCATTCTCTCTTTGCTTCCTTACTTGTATATCATGTCACATGACTCTGACTCATATGCTCAACGCATCTGTACTATAGTTGCCTTCCTTATTTGGATACGCACTTACTTTCTCACATCTCTCTTGGTCCGTGCGCACATATTGGTCTATTTAAGCATGTTGTACTTGTAGTAGATTCTTTACTTTAATCTTACTGGGTTTTACCTGGAATCTCCTTTGCTTAGGTCTCCAACCTAAGTCGTCTTGAATCGTCTCTAAGTCTAAGCACTCCTTAGCCTTAGTCTCTATTCTCGTAGAACCTCTTAGACTTGTCTTTGAGGCCGAACCCTTGATTGTACTCGGAACGCGTTCCTTGTACTTTCACCTTGTCCTCTTCTGGACGTTGTAAGAACCTCCCAGCAGACCGGCTGTGTCTTTTCACTGTCGCTGGTGACGCCATCCCAGTCGTAACAGAACCCATACCGCATGTTGAATACCCTGCCATTGAGTCACCATGTGATGCCCCCCTCCTATCTGTTGATCCCTCTGCAGGTCCACATCCTGGCACAATAAGGGAGTACCACCCCAACATACCAATTGCCAGACCTCTGTGACATGTCATCCTTCCATAAGACATGTCAATCACTGCATCTAAATGAGCCGTATTGGATGGATTTGGGCAATGCATGCCCATCCCACTGTTTGAAGTTTTTCTTCAACCACCCCATCACTTGGTCTATAAACATAATGGGGGGAGCAGAACTCAACCATCAAATATCAGCTCTTCAACCTCATGTAGGAGTGCACCATTGGTCAAACAGTGTATCCATGCTGAAGCAACTGACTGGTCAAGAGCATTGAGATCTTAAGAAGCTCCTTTCTGCAGTGGTTGTTGGTGCTGTCCCCAATGACATTGCATGTGCTTTATGCACTATTACAAAATTCATTTTTCAAACTCAGGACCTCTTCTTCTATAAAGAAACACTACACCCTTTGACTGAGGCCCTGCACGAGTTTCACCATTACAAGGCTTCGATCATAACATCTGGTGATTGCCACGGCAAGAACAGTCCCCTCAACCACTTCCAGATCCCAAAGCTGGAGTTGATGCAGCATATTGCCAAGAATACTCATGACATGGGTGCCCTGCATTAATGGAGCAGCAACATCACTGAATGCTGTCACATCACCCATGTGAAATGACCTTACTGCTGTAAAGATACAATCTAGCATGGGCTGTAGATAAACCACAGCCTGAGCTAGTATGTGAGTCTAGTGCTCTGCCTAGTCTGCTTCACTTGTGAGGCAAGAACGTTTGACCCTAAAGGGAATGCTAGTTAGTATAGTTTAATAATACCTAGCCTACAGTGCAAGACTGTTGCCAGAGGTAGCAAGATGCTAGCAATGACCTCCACTCCATGGAAAAGTAGCAGTAAGTGTGGGAAGTGGTGAAGAAGTGGTAAAACTGTGGTAAAGCATGGGAAAGTAGCGGTAGCACAAGCGGTGAAGTGCAGGAAAATGGTAAAGAGTGGTGGTGTGTGCAGCAGTAAAGGACTTTTTTTGGTAGAGACAGTAGTGGTGACTATTCCTAAGTACTGTTTGTACTATAGGAGGGAAGTAAAGGTACTGGTATGTGAGAAGAGTCCTTTTAACATGTACCGTGAACATCCAGAATACATAGTGAAACCAGTAGTGAAATAGAGATGTACTACGTGATTTTAGCAAAGAGGCATGCAGTGAGCAAGTGGCCTCACAGAATGTAATGTAAGTCTTGCCATAGGTTCAGTAATGGCGGAAATGAATATACTAGCACCAATGGATCTAGACAGAAATGGATTAGACATGAGGACATCGGTAGCGAGATTCAGTAAGGGGAAAGGGTCCATGGAGTAAGCATGGCACCAGCTTAACAGAGGGAAAAGGCTACTGCTTGCTATAAGGGATTTGTTCAGTAGCTGCCGTAAACAGTAACAAGACACTTGTGAAAACAACACTTTCACAGTCAGCGTGACTTTGTTTGTCACACCACTGTAACAAACATATTGGCGCTGGCCTTAAAACCCTATCTTTTAGTGCACGTCTCACATCTATAGGAATCTCCACTCATCCAAAGGCTGTCTTACCCCTTTAGTGCATACTGGCAGCATCACATGCTTACTGCACACCATACTGACTGCTACACCATGTTCCATGCACCAATGTCCTTCCATGTTCTTGCCACATCCGCATAGCTCCATTTGGTGCATAGTTTGTATATGTCCACTTATCACTGATTCTACGGCAAGCCTTATTACATGTTGCCTCATGCTACATTTACATACCAGCGGTTACTGCACTTGAGCGCTACTGATCTTGCCTAATGCATCCCATGTACATATGAAGTAGGATATAAGCACCGTGTAGCCCACATAATACAGTACCTCATTTTCACTGTACTACATATAGGTCAGGATTAGTGTCTAGCTCTGAATTCACCCAGTAGTAGACTTAGTCTTTAAGTTTATTTACCACTCGTTAATCAATATTGCTCGTTCACCATTACTGCTGGCATACTGCTAAATTCTTGACCCCTATTTTTGACTGGACTTCACGCTCACTGCTACTTTACCGCTGAAAGTACCACAGCTTTCTTTACTGTTTCTTCACACTGCTTGCACCTTACTGCTGTAAAGATACAATCTAGCCTGGGCTGTAGATGAACCACGACCTAAACTAGTATGTGAGTCTTGCGCTCTACCTAGTCTGCTTCACTTGTGAAGGCAAGAATGTTCGACCCTAAAGGGAATGCTAAGTTAGTATAGTTCAATAATGCCCAACCTGTAGTGTGAGAATGCCGTCGGAGGTAGCGAGATGCTAGCAGTGACCTCTGGTCCATGGGAAACTTGTGGTAAAACTAGCGGTAAGTGTGGGAATGTGGTAGGCAAGCAGTAGCATGAACAGTAAAACTGCAGTAGTACGAGCGGTAAAACTGCGGTAAGTGTGGGAACTTCTGCAGTGAAACAAGCAGTAGTGTAGCAGTGAAGCGTGAGAAAGCGCTAGTGCTAGCGGTGAAGCGCAGGAAAGTGGTAAAGAGCGGTAGTGCGTGCAGCAGTAAGACAATTCTTAGAGACAGTGACTTCAGTAATGGACTTTATTCGTAGTGACAGTAATAGTGACTATTCCTAAGTACTGTGTGTACTATATGAGGGAAGTAAGGAACGAGTACAGGTACCTAGGAATTTTATATGAAATAAATAGCTACAGAGACGGAAGGGATAGGATAAACATGCAGCAGACATGTAATAAGACTGCACAACAGTTTACAAAACATCACGTACCGGTGAGACTGGATGGACATTGGACGGACAGTAAATCTTGCTTGAGGATACCAAATGGGTTTGCGGAGATTGCCGAAGATCACCGCTTCATGTGAAAGTTGCTGTAGTACAGCTGCAATGAGGCCTCCGGAGTGCGGAACGATACCATTAGATAGAGGTAACACATGGTAAAGTGTCATGGCAAGGGACCGTGAAGCCGAAAGGTAAGGATAATGATAGCTGTGTGACACCTGTCAAAAATGTGCTGTTTCAAGCTCAGTGTGAGTTTGTTTGTCACACCGCTACTGCTGACATTATCACTTGTTATCGCTTGCTTGATGCTATATTTACAGGCATTGTTTCACCATGCTAGTACTGCTACATACAACACTAGTTCCGGAGGCATCTTCGCTAGCTGCGGCAGCTTACCGCTGACATTATCGCTCACTCGATGCTGTAATGATACAACCTAACCTGGGCTATAGACAAACTACCTCCTAAGTTAGTATGTGTGGTCTTGTGCTCCGTCTAGTCTGCTTCACTTGCAAAACAAGAGTGTTCGACCCTAAAGGGGGATGCCTGTTAGTATGGTCAAGTTTGAGTTGAACCAATGTGCAAATATAGTGTCATAGTCAGCAGTAAGTTGCTGTGATCAGTGGTGATGCCGCCAGAACTAGTGTCATTGGTAGTGGTACTAGCATTGTAGGGATAAAGCCTGTAGATGTAGTGTCAAGTGAGCAGTGATGAGCAGTGACGAGCGGTGATGAGCAGTGATGAGCGATGATATCTGCGGTAGTGGTAAGGTTGCAAGTGGTGCAGAGAAACAGTACAGAAGTCCACGGTACTTTCAGCGGTAAAGTAGTGGTGTGCAAGAAGTTTCAGTCAACATAGGGGCCAAGGATCTAGCAGTATGCCAGCGGTAATGGTGAACGAGCGAAATTGATTAACAAGTGGTAAAGAACTTTAAAGACTAAGTCTACTACTGGGTAGATCCAGAGCTAGACTGTCACGAATTCCAAATACAAATCATTACTCTTTTCTCAATTTCCCTAAAGCATCTAAACCCAGCGCTAAGACAAACCCAAATCCTATCGAAATTCCCATATCCGCTTCTATAACCGAACTTCCTGATGAAGATGAAGAGATCTTTTATGATGCTATCAGATAAGATAAGATAAGATAGTATCACGTGATCTTAGAACCTTCTAGAATATGATATCATAACAATGTCACAACTATCACATCGTACGATTCTCGTTTCTATTTTATGATTGGCTAGTAGTTTCAAACTCAGTTTACATCTCAGTTTCAATATGTGTATATAGTTAGCTAGTTTCACTGTAGTAGTTCTTTAGTTCAAACCTCTTGTATCTACATAGTAGCAATCCAAGATGTCCTTGCTCCTCTCTCTTTTCTTGTGATAACCTTAGTTTGAGTCCTAGTCTCTGCCCTTGCGTTAATTCGTTTGTGGGTTGTGACAGACACTAATCCTGACCTATAGTACATTGAATGGGGTACAAATCAGGAACTGTATCGTGTGGGGTACGCGGTGCTTATATCCTAAATTGTATGTACTTGGAATGTGTTAGGCGAAATCAGTAGTGCTCAAGTACAGTAACCACTGTATGTAAATGTAGCGCAAGGTGGCTGCAGCACAAGGCAACATGTAATAAGACTTGCCATGGAATCAGTGATAATGAACATAAAACAAGCTATGCACCAAATGGAGCTATGCAGACGTGGCAAGGACATGGGAGGACATTGGTTCGTGGAACATGGTGCAGCAGTCAGTATGGTGTCCCACCACAGCCAGTGACCTCGCGGGGTCACTCCTTCTTTTACCACCACTATTGTCACCTCCCTTGCTCGTGCCAAGCCACCATAACTGCTACCGCTACCGCACTGCTGGTAGTTGCAGTATATTTGCTCTACAGGAGTTTCTATTGTTGTTGCCACTGTTAGCTAACCACTACAACTATCCACACCACGCAAGTACTGCTGACATCGTGCTAGTACCGCTGACTTACTGTAGCCACCGCTAACTCTGGCAAACAAGGTGTTTTGTGTTCCCTTCACACTAACTTGGAAGGAATTGCTTCTATCGCAGTCCTCTTGGGTCGAAAACCTCACTTGCACCTTCAGTAGGATTATTGTTGTGCTGATACTTAGGCCAGCAGTAGTTTCTTCATTTCACCAGTACATGACCTTTATATGATAGAAGTGTTTGTTGAGCTGTCTTGTCATATACCATACTTCTAATCTCAGATCCGACCATATCCGTCCGGTCCACAGATCTTGTCCGGACCACCCATCCGAATGTACTCACTTCTCGCACCTTAACTCCCTTGTGTACATCTGCGTCTATCTCCTTTCATCATTTCTCCTGCTACCGGTACTCCGGCTGTTTATATTCCCGTCCTGTGTTACTGATCCGTTTCCTGTGTTCATTTCCGATTCATGCTTACTGATCCGCTGTGCATTAACTAATAGACTTCCGCTACACTTCATACATAGCCCTCGGTCCCGGACTTGCTGATTATCCGTCTTAGATACTTACAGTATATAAACCACTTGTAGATCTCCGTAGAACCTTAGTTCGAATTTCATCTTAGATTCTACTCATTCTGCCTTCTCTGGACTTAAGCCACTCTCCGCTTTAAGTCACCTTCCAAGACTTAGGATTAATTCCTATAGTCTATACCTCCGACTCTATCTTCGGATAGTCCATCTCCGTTAGTTTCTAGTTAAGAACTCGTTCCGAAACTAGCCTTAATCTCTGTCCTCTCCTTATGTTCCAAATAACCTTCGGACGTATCATATCCGACACCTTCGGGCACCCGGATCCGTCACGCAACTCCTCCCAGGTCTTCAGACAAATAACTCCTCCCTGAAATAAGGGGCATTACTCGAGAAAGGGGCACAGTGTACGAACTGAGGCCAAAGCCCTTCGGATCTCTCTACCCTTGAGTACAGTCTTAACAGTATATTCGAACTCAAACCTTTCCGAGTAACTTAGCAACCATCCCATATCATGCCTCCCCGTAAAACTCAGAACACACTCCGAGGAGCCGGACTTGGTCCGATCCAACGAGATCCCACACCCATCGTCCAAACATTCACCAGTTTCTCTCAACGCCGCGCTAGCATGAGCGACATAGGTCAAAGTATCTCCGCCCGTCAAGTCAGACCGGATCCGATAACACCAACTCGGAACCCGGATAACCCAGACTCCAATTCGCGCCCAACCATTCGCTTTGATGATGAGCTGCGCAGTAACCTACCAGATGATGAAGTGGATGATCCGGACAACGAGGACCTGGATGACGAAGAAGATAAAATCCACCTGAGCCCTCAGGACCGGGTCCTAGCCCAACTATCCGTAGCCATTAACCACCTCGCTCGCAGTAGCCGTCGCACCCCCACCTTGGATGATAGCAAAGTCAAAGTCCATGAGCCAGATACCTTTGATGGGTCCGAACCTCGCAAGCTCTGGGCATTCTTCGTCCAATGTGAGCTCAACTTCCAGAGCAAACCTAGCGCTTTCCGTTCCAGACGCGCTAAAGTCAATTTCGCCCAATCCTACCTTAAGGGTATGGCTCTCGAGTGGTTTGAACCAGACCTCCTTTCGGACGGATATAGCAACCGTCCGGACTGGATGGATGACTACTCCGAGTTCATGCTCGAGCTCCAAACCAATTTCGGACCACACGATCCCTCCAGAGACGCAGAGATGCAGTTAGAACAACTCCACATGCGTGATGGACAATGCATCAACAAGTACGTTGTAGAATTCCAGCGACTTGCCTCCCAAGTACGCGAATGGGGAGACGGAGCCCTACGACGCCAATTCTACAATGGACTTCCAGCCCGAATCAAAGATGAGATTAGTCGCATGGGTAAGCCCACTACCCTTTCGGAGTTCAAGACTCTCGCCCAGACCATCGACGCCCGTTACTGGGAATGGAGGGGCGAAGTCACCCGAGAGAGTAGAACCACCTCTTCCAATCCTTCCAGGCAGTCAACATCCGACCGGACGAGTTCCAACTCATCCGGATCCGATACGCCCAAATTCAATAAACCCACATCCTCCACAACACCCTCTGCCCCGAAAGTTTCGGATCTCCCTAGTGTTGTTGGTGCGGACGGAAAGCTAACCACCCAGGAGCGTCAGAGACGTATTGACAAAAGGCTCTGTATGTTCTGCGGCGGACCTGGTCACACTGCCCGGGAATGCACCAAATCCACTTCGCGCGCTGCCAAAGGCCGCGCTACTGTGCTCACTCCGGAAACGGAACCGGAAGCCTCGGATGAGGCAAAAAATTAGTCCGCGACCCTCCTGACTCCGTACGGGATGAGGGTCGCGTTGGCCCAACCCGTGCAACGGAACTACGACTCAACGCTGTAACTCTTCCTGATCCGAACTCTCTGTGTCCATATGTCTCTCTTCCATCTTTCTCCAATATATCTGACTTTCCAGCCCTCATAGACTGTGGTTCCTCCCACTGCTTCATAGACACTGATTTCATCCGAGAACATAAAATTCCTACCTATCAGATTCCCCCACTTCCACTCCGTTGATTTGATGGTACATGCAATAACAATATTGTCGAAGCCATAAACTTATCTGTCCGATTCTCCTCCGGTGTAATCACTTCCGACACGTTCTACATCACCCCTTTGGATTCCTCATGTTATATCGTTCTCGGATATAGCTGGCTCACCCGACACAATCCGTTGATTGACTGGGTATTGGGCAGCATCGAGTTCCGAACTACTGAACAAGGAGTGCCATTAACCCCATCCGCATCACCGCTGCCTCCGGACACACCGACCATGGCAGGAAAATCCAATCCGACACCTCTGTTACCTTCGGATATTCCACCCAAGAAAGATTCCTCCCCTCCAAAATCTCCGTCGCATCAGAGCATCCCATCCGTGGCAGAGACTCCGCCTCTGACCAAATCCGAACCCTCCGCTAGTACCCCAGTCCCTAACATATCGTTGATAAACGCAGTGGCCTTTTGCCGTGCCTGCAAGTTAGAAGGATCTACTCAGTTCAGCATCTACCTCCGTCCCTCCGAAGTAAACCTTCGATCTGCATCCGTATCATCCGATCCTCCAGACCTCTCCAGAATCCCTTCCGACTACCACGAATTCGCGGATGTCTTCGACAAAGGCAAAGCCGGACAACTTCCCCCACATCGACCCTACGATCTCAAGATTGAGTTGGAAGAAGGGGCTAGTCCGCCTCTCGGAACCATATACTCTCTTTCTCCGGTAGAGCTTGAGGCCCTCCGGAAGTTCCTTGACGAAAACATCTCGTCCGGACTCCTCCGCTCCTCATCTTCTCCCCACGGAGCCCCCGTCCTATTTGTCAAAAAGAAGGATGGATCCCTCCGCCTTTGTGTGGATTTCCGCGGCCTTAACCACATCACCAAGAAAGACCGATATCCGTTACCCCTCATTGCCGACCTTCTTGACTCCCCGAGCCGCGCTAAAGTTTATACCAAAATTGATCTCCGATCTGCATATCACCTCGTCCGGATAACAGAAGGAGACGAGTGGAAGACTTCCTTCCATACGCGCTATGGCTCCTATGAATGGTTGGTGATGCCGGAAGGCCTCACGAATGCTCCGGCAGCTTTCCAGCGCTTTGTCAATAGCGTGTTTGCCGATATGCTGGACGTATGTGTTGTTGTATATCTGGATGACATCCTTATCTATTCCCAAGACCTTGCAAGTCATAAGGAACATGTCCGAGAAGTTTTATGATGTCTCCGTAAACACCGACTATATGCCAAACCCGAGAAATGCGAATTCCACTCCTCCTCCATCGAATATCTTGGTTACCTCCTATCTCCGGATGGCTTGACAATGTCGTCCGAGAAAATCCAGTCTATCATAGACTGGCCAGAGCCTCGGAAAGTCAAGGACATCCAATCTTTCCTCGGATTCGCTAATTTCTATCGTCGCTTCATCTTCAACTACTCGGATATCGTGGTTCCCCTTACTCGACTCACTCGCAAGGGCGTCACTTGGGACTTTTCCGAGGAATGCCGGAAGTCATTTAACGCACTCAAGAAAGCCTTCACGTCCGCTCCGGTGCTTACGCATTGGATTCCGAATGTTCCTATAGTTGTGGAAACTGATGCCTCGGATTATGCTATCGCTGGAATACTATCCATTGTGTGCCCAGACTCGGAACTTCGTCCGGTGGCATTTTACTCCCGGACACTGTCCGGTGCAGAACTCAACTATGATGTCCATGATAAGGAACTACTAGCCATCTATGCTGCATTCCGAACCTGGCGCCATTACCTAGAAGGCTCGTCCGAGCCTATAGATGTTGTCACGGACCACAAGAACCTTGAGTATTTCTCTACCACCAAACTGCTATCCCGTCGTCAGGCACGCTGGTCCGAGTTCCTCCATCAGTTCAACCTCGTTATCCGTTACCGTCCTGGAAGACTCGGAGTCAAGCCAGATTCCCTCACTAGACGATGGGACGTCTACCCTAAAGAGGGGGATAAGGACTATGCTCAGATTAACCCTCACAACCTCCGTCCCATATTTGCTTCGGAACAATTAGCTTCGTCCCTACGAGCTTCCATTTTAGCAACTCCGGTCCTTAGAGCAGCTGTTCTTATGGACACCGAACACCTCCGGAAAGACATTCTGATAGCACTCCCTAATGACCCCATTGCACAAACACATTTTCCGGTTCCTTCAGATCCGAGATGGACAATAGACGATGGTGGATTCCTTTGTTGTGACAACCGCATCTACGTTCCGGATACCAATGATCTACGACTTCGCATCCTCCGGAATTGCCATGACCACCCCCTATCCGGACATTTTGGACAGAATCGCACTCTCGAGCTCATCCGACGCAACTATACCTGGCCCGGAGTACGGGCCTTTGTCAAAGAGTATGTCAGATCCTGCACATCCTGCGCCCAAGCCAAAGTTCCGAGACATAAGCCCTATGGTCTACTCAAGCAACTTCCCGTCCCAGAAAAACCATGGAATTCCATCTCTATGGATTTCATTGAACAACTTCCGGACTCATCCGGCTTTACAGCCATCCTCGTCATCATAGATCGTTTATCCAAGCAAGCCATATTCGTCCCGACCCACGACACCATTACTTCTCCTGATCTCGCCCGCCTATTTCTCCTCCATGTCTTCTCTAAGCATGGAGTCCCGTCCCATGTAACCTCGGATCGAGGAACAGGGTTCGTATCCCACTTCTTCCGTTCCCTAGGAAAGGCATTGGACATGGTCCTACACTTCACATCCGGATATCATCCCGAAGGGGACGGACAAACAGAACGTGCCAACCAAACGCTGGAACAGTACCTCCGGATCTACTGCAACTATCAGCAGGACAACTGGTCCAAGCTGCTGCCCCTCGCAGAGTTTGCATACAATAACGCTCCGAGTGCCACTACTGGAGTTTCACCTTTCTTCGCCAATAAAGGTTATCATCCGAACATTTCCATCCATCCGGAACGCGACCTATCCTCCATCCGTGCCCAGGAATATGCCCTAGACCTTAACAAACTTCACCAGTTCCTCCGAGATGAGATGTCCGAAGCTCAGAAACGTATCAAGGACCTGTGGACGCTAAAAGACAGCCTGCTCCAGAATTCCGGATTGGAGAACAAGTCTTCGTCAAAGCCAAGTACTTCCGCTCCACTCATCCGTCGAAGAAACTTTCGGAAAAGAATTTGGGACCATTCGAAATTATATCCCGCCCAGGTACTCATTCTTTCGCCATCCGACTTCTGGATTCTATGCGTTCCGTACATCCTGTTTTCCATGTCTCGCAGTTAGAGCCAGCAGTTCCGAACACCATTCCCAATCGCATCCAACCTCCTCTGCCACCAGTCAAAGTCGATGGAGAACCAGAGTACGAGATATCCGAAATCCTGGACTCTAAACTGGACCGTCGTAGGCACCACTGCCAACTTCTATACCTCGTCCATTGGTCCAGATACGAAGGAACGGACGAAGAAACTTCCTGGTTACTGGCCACAGAACTCGGAAATGCATCGGATCTCGTAGCGGATTTCCACTCAGCATATCCGGACAAGCCTGGTCCCATTGCTTGAAGAGTACATAACGAAATATAAGTACATTGAGGGCAGTAGCGGAAATCCGGATCTGGACTAAGCACCAGTCTCCATTTCACCTCCGGCACCCCCAGTCTCCTCCCCAGTCCCATCCGCCATCTCTTCCCCAGTCCCATCCGCCATCTCTCCTACATTCTCATCTGCCACTTCTTCCCCAATCTCCTCACCAGCGCCATCCTTGTCGGATCCGGCAGAAACGGAAAGCCTAAATCCGGTCCGAATTTCCTCGATGAGCAGAGCCTGGAATTCCCTCTGTTGCTGGAGGAAGGCCTCCATGGTAGAGCTCATCCGCTCCATGGCAATCCGACTCCCTTCCGCTGCCGCAATACCATCTTGGAGAAGTCCGTTGGTCCGCACCAACTCAGCTATGATTCCATTGGCAGCGGCCACCCAAGCCTGATCATCATACTCCACAAAATCCTCATCCGTACCTTCGATAGTGACTGGATTAGAGAAGACATCCTCGTCCGCCACATCCGGAGTAGGACTCCTCTGATGGCGCTTGCCTTTGCCCTTCGGAGACGGAGTACCAGCAGGACGCTGCCTCTTCCGGCCCTTGGGCCCCTTAACGAATCCGGGCCTTCCAGGACAAGTGGCCTTGTCCTTCCGGCAGACGTCACAGGACTTAATCTACGGAATGTCGAAATCAGCAGATCCGAAGTTTTTCGGACGACTCACCATGGCATTCTTCTCAGCATCACTCCACTGGCACATCCGGCCCTTAGTGATGCAACGGGAGCAGTACCCATCCTTTGCTCCAGACGCAGGAGCAGCCTTGGCCTTTACCAACCCATTAATATCCGGATCCGGAAGAGTCCACAGCACTCACCCGGCCTCAATCAGTGCTCTCCGCCTCTTCTCCTCCATTTCCCTCCGGATCTCCGCCAACTCAATCTGCTTCAACTCCTCCTGCCTTTTCCGCTCCTCCACCTCTTTCCGCTTCCGCTCCGCCTCGGCTTCCGCTGCAGCCTTGGCAGCCGCCAGTTGCTGCTCCAGTTCCGCCACAAGGTCAGCAGCAGACTTAGGGGCATCGGATTTCTTTCCAGACATGTTTGGAGACAAGTTTTGTTAACAAGGAAATGAAGTGGGGGTAGGAATCATTTCGGACGTCTGACGTCCGTATATCTGTCGGATTACAGACTCAGCACTACAACCATCAAACTTCCCCATCGTCTCGCATTAATCTTGTCCGATCCGGATCGACGCTTCTTGTGCCTCAGGGGTTCGGCCCTAAGGGGGGGATACTGTCATATACCATACTTCTAATCTCAGATCCGACCATATCCGTCCAGATCCGATCATTTCCATATCTGTCCGGTCCACAGATCTTGTCCGGACCACCCATCCGAATGTACTCACTTCTCGCACCTTAACTCCCTTGTGTACATCTGCGTCTATCTCCTTTCGTCATTTCTCCTGCTACCGGTACTCCGGCTGTTTATATTCCCGTCCTGTGTTACTGATCCGTTTCCTGTGTTCATTTCCGATTCATGCTTACTGATCCGCTGTGCATTAACTAATAGACTTCCGCTACACTTCATACATAGCCCTCGGTCCCGGACTTGCTGATTATCCGTCTTAGATACTTACAGTATATAAACCACTTGTAGATCTCCGTAGAACCTTAGTTCGAATATCATCTTAGATTCTACTCATTCTGCCTTCTCTGGACTTAAGCCACTCTCCGCTTTAAGTCACCTTCCAAGACTTAGGATTAATTCCTATAGTCTATACCTCCGACTCTATCTTCGGATAGTCCATCTCCGTTAGTTTCTAGTTAAGAACTCGTTCCGAAACTAGCCTTAATCTCTGTCCTCTCCTTACGTTCCAAATAACCTTCGGACGTATCATATCCGACACCTTCGGGCACCCGGATCCGTCACGCAACTCCTCCCAGGTCTTCAGACAAATAACTCCTCCCTGAAATAAGGGGCATTACTCGAGAAAGGGGCACAGTGTACGAACTGAGGCCAAAGCCCTTCGGATCTCTCTACCCTTGAGTACAGTCTTAACATGTCTGATGCAAGGGGTGAGCATATTCATAGTAAAAAAATAGTGAAGGACCCTGCACTGGCAACAGTGCAATGCAAGTGCACAAAGCCAAAATAGAGGAGATACAAGGGTGCCAACTTTTGTTTGAGAGATAACGAAGAAAATTTCACATATAGAGCACGAGGATTTAGTCATCAAGTTGCATTGGGGAAGATTGGAGGTACCAGTGGCAGACAGGTCAAGTAGTAACTCTATTACAGGGTGTAGAGAACTGAGCATGTCATACTAGGCACCTAGATAGTGGTGGGAGAGAGAGAGACATCACCATATGTGGAAAAAGGTTGAAATGCACCTTGGTATCAGCATATATCGCTGGCATCAGTGGGCTAGAATGGATGGAAGTCATCTGTAAGTCTATTGGGTGGGTAGATGACACACAATTATGAACTGACTCAAAATGAATAGTGGCACTGTGGTGTAAAGATAAAATCTAGCCTGGGCTGTAGCAAACTACCACCAAGCCAGTATATGAGTCTTGCACTCCATCTAGTCTGCTTCACTTGCAAGGAAGAGTGTTCAACCCTAAAGGGAATGCTGAGTTAGTATAGTTTGATAATACCCAGTCGTGGTGCAAGACAGTTGCTGGAGGTAGTGAGATGCTAGCGGTGACCTCCACTCCATGGGAAAGTAGCAGTAAAGTAGCGTCAAACCATGAAAAAGCGGTGGTAAAACTAGCAGTAAGTGTGGGAAAGTGGTTAACAAGTGGTAGTGCGAGTGGTAAAACTGCAGTAGAGTGTGGGCAAGTGGCAGTAGCTCAAGTGGTAAAGCACAGGAAAGTGGTTTAAATATATGATATGATATTCTAATCAGAATATTTCAGCCTATGGAAAGTCATCCGATGACTCTCCTATCCAGAAGCAATGTGGATCTCTACTGTTCTGCCTGATGAACAGTATGTTGGTGCTAGTAAACTAATAACTTCACTTTCACCAAAGATCACTCTCATATTTTTTCTGATGACTCTATCGCAATCCTGCTTACTTGCCATCCACATCATCCCTACCTATCTATTCAAGAAGTGTCCCAACTTTTTCTGATTCCTGATCTCCATCCAGTGCTGGGTGATCTGACCTCTGGTAGATCTTACCTCAAGCACAATGGAAGACAAGTTTGTCGCCCCAACTGTTCTCTTTCCTTTGATCACCTTCATGTTTGGCAACATTTTTGCATGCAGTGTGTTAAGACTGTACTCAAGGGTAGAGAGATCCGAAGGGCTTTGGCCTCAGTTCGTACACTGTGCCCCTTTCTCGAGTAATGCCCCTTATTTCAGGGAGGAGTTATTCGTCCGAAGACCCGGAAGGAGTTGCGTGACGGATCCGGGTGTCCAAAGGTGTCGGATATGATACGTCCGAAGGTTATTTGGAACGTAAGGAGAGGACAGAGATTAAGGCTAGTTTCGGAACGAGTTCCTAACTAGAAACTAACGGAGATGGACTATCCGAAGATAGAGTCGGAGGTATAGACTATAGGAATCAATCCTAAGTCTCGGAAGGTGACTTAAAGCGGAGAGTGGCTTAAGTCCGGAGGAGGCAGAATGAGTAGAATCTAAGATGATATTCGAACTAAGGTTCTACGGAGATCTACAAGTGGTTTATATACTGTAAGTATCTAAGACGGATAATCAGCAAGTCCGGGACCGAGGGCTATGTACGAAGTGTAGCGGAAGTCTATTAGTTAATGCACAGCAGATCAGTAAGCATGAATCGGAAATGAACACAGGAAACGGATCAGTAACACAGGACGGAAATATAAACAGCCGGAGTACCAGTAGCAGGAGAAATGACGAAAGGAGATAGACGCAGATGTACACAAGGGAGTTAAGGTGCGAGAAGTGAGTACATTCGGATGGGTGGTCTGGACAAGATCTGTGGACCGGACGGATATGGAAACGATCGGATCTGGACGGATATGGTCGGATCTGAGATTAGAAGTATGGTATATGACACAGTGGCACTGTTAAGACCATACTCAAAGGTAGAGAGATCCGAAGGGCTTTGGCCTCAGTTCGTGCACTGTGCCCCTTTCTCGAGTAATGCCCCTTATTTCAAGGAGAAGTTATTCGTCCGAAGATCCAGAAGGAGTTGCGTGATGGATCCGGGCATCCGAAGGTATCGGATATGATACATCCGAAGGTTATTCGGAACGTAAGGATAGAACAAAGATTAAGGCTAGCTTCGGAACGAGTTCCTAACTAGAAACTAATGGAGGTAGACTATCTGAAGATAGAGTCGGAGATATAGACTATAGGAATCAATCCTAAGTCTCGGAAGGTGACTTTAGAGCAGAGGGTGGCTCAAGTCCGGAAGAAGTGGAATGAGTAGAATCTAAGATGATATTCGAACTAAGGTTCTATGGAGATTTACAAGTGGTTTATATACTGTAAGTATCTGAGACGGATAATCAACAGGTCCGGGACCGAGGGCTATGTATGAAGTGTAATGGAAGTCTATTAGTTAATGCACAGCGGATCAGTAAGCACGAATCGGAAATGAACACAGGTAACGGATCAGCAATGTAGGAGGGAAATATACATAGCCGGAATACCGGAGACAGGAGGAATGACGAAAGGAGATAGACGCGGATATGCACAGGGAGTTAAGGTGCGAGAAGTGAGCACATTCGGATGGGTGGTCCGGACAGGATCTGTGGACCGGACGGATATGGAATCGATCAGATATGGTCGGATCTGAGATTAGAATTATGGTATATGACAGGCACTCCATACAAGATAACCATGTTATCAGTCCTGCTCAGACCATTCAGGTGCTACTACTAAGTTCCTTGATGACATTAGGGAGAGGAAATACTGTCCTTATTGCTCATGAAAGTCATAAACCGCTTTCCCCAGCAGCATCTGAATGTATGTGTAATTCTTTTGCTTGTAACCTTTTAGATCCTCACAGAATGCCAGGTCATGCCATTGTCCAAGTCAAATCTATTCTCCAGCCCATTACTGAAGCCCAACCAGCCTTTTCTCTATGTCAAATTTTTTAACTTTTCTTATTCATTTGTTGATACCTTCAATGGACTTTGTATTGTTACTCCCACCCCTGTGACTGACATGTTTTTAGTTCACTGCCATTTTCAATCAAACAACACTGCTCTGGGAGATATAGTACCTTTAGAAAGTGTGTCAGGTAAAGTTGCCAGGGTGCAGTTCAGGACTGGTTCGAGGTATGACAGCCTGGACCCGAACATGAACCTGTTCATGATATCTCAAGGCCATTGAACACAATCATTAGCCAACAGTTTGGTCAAGAACCAGTCCTATATGGTGCTGTTCAGGTGCAAACCAGTTCGAACTTTTTCTACTACCAAATTGAAAAAATAGGTATTAGAGCTACTTCACACCCAACTGCACTTCATCGACAGCATTGTCAAGCCAATGTTGTCTCTGTGCAGCTTCCTTGGCTTCCATCTCAGCTTCGCAATACCTCCACTCCTTCTTGTACTTATTCTTTACAATTTGAATGTCACCAAAGCTTGCTGGAAGTAAACATGTACGGTGTATGGTATCTGTCAGCCCAGCATCCAAAAATTCATGCTCACAAGGCACAGAGGAGCCTTGGATAGGGAGGTAGTCAAGGGCCATGCGGCTGAGAATTGGGTATCGCATGACATTGGCCTTCCACCACTCAAAGATATGCTCTGCCTGGTGCTCTGGAGATGCCTGTTGGTCATTGATGACGAGTGGCTCCTCAATGTAAGATTTGAGTTCTGCGCAAGAATCCTTGGTGATGAGCTTGTCACGGGCATGCCGACCTTCAGTAACCCTGCTCATCAAACTGCCAAAACCATTGCTCAACTCAGAGGTGCCAGGCTCTGTTGTTGGTATACAATTGTTACTAGTAGTAGCGATTTCCATGCAGTGTTTCCAGCAGTACTCATCGAACTAAAAAATGTGATTAGATCTGATGTCAAATGTGAAATTTTCACAGAAGTCAACACATACCACTTCTTCCATAGCAGTGAGGGCTTGTCATTGGCCATCTTCAGTCCATGCAACATTGAAATATTTGTCCTTGATGCAGGGATTGAGATCTAAGATAAAATAGCAATCAGCCTCAAAGTCAACATAAGTGGTGTTTCAATGAACACATAGAAACAATGTGTGCAGGGGAATTGTCGGTCTTATTGTAGTACTTTTCGAGGTTTGTGATACCTGCCTGAATAGCATGTCGAAGCACTGCCATCTTAGGGTCTTTGAAGAATGTTTGCCACCAGATGATGAAGTCCTCATAAAGCGGTGTAAAGATACAACCTAACCTGGGCTGTAGATAAACTACCTCCTAAGTTAGTATGTGAGTCTTGTGCTCTGCCTAGTCTGCTTCACTTGCGAAACAAGAGCATTCAACCCTAAAGAAGGATGCCTGTTAGTATGATCAAGTTCGAGTCAAACCAATGTGCAAATGTAGTGTCGTAGTCAGCAGTAAGTTGCTGCGGTCAGCGGTGATGCTGCTGGAACTAGTGTCGTATGTAGCGGTGCTACTGTGGTTGAGATAAAGTTAGTAACAGTTGCGTTGAGCGAGCGATGATATCAGCGATAGCAGTAAGGTTGTGAGCAGTGCAAAGAAACAGTAAAGAAGACTGTGGTACTTTCAGCAGTAAAGTAGCGGTGCATGAGAAGTTTAGTCAAAATAGCAATCAAAAGTCCAGCGGTAACGGAGAATGAGCGTGATTGATTAACAAGCGATAAGGAACTTTAAAGACTAAGTTTACTACTGGGTAGATCCAGAGCTAGACAATAATCCTGACCTATAGTACGTGCAATGGGGTAAAATCAGGAACTGTATTGTGTGGGGTATGCGGTGCTTATATCCTAAATTGTATGTATTCGGAATGCTGCGGCATGAGGCAACATGTAATAAGACTTGCCGTGGAATCAGTGATAATGAACATAAAACAAACAATGCACCAAATGGAGCTATGCGGACATGGCAAGTACATGGGAGGACATCGGTACGTGGAACGTGGTGTGGTAGTCGGTATGGTGTGCGGTAAGCGTGGGATCCCACCGGCAATGCTAAAGGGGTAAGACGGCCATGGACAAGTGGTAACTCCTATAGAGGTGAGACAAGTGTCAAAAGATAGGGTTTTAAGGCCAGTGCCAATATGTATGTTCATTACAGCGGAAGAATTCACCAGACAGTTGGATAGTATTCATCCAAAAAGGCATCTTGTACATCAGCCGCTGCCTAAAATATATGTCAATGTGACCTTCCAGTGTTCAATATGTGAAAATACATACAGCTAACACCTTCTGAATCATAGTGAGAAGATCCCATTCAGTGTCCAAAACACAATAACTCGCATACTTCCGCTGGTTTTTGTTGACATTGGGTACATCATCTGAATCATCTGCAGTGTTGATAGATATCTTAACAGCCTGAAAAAATTGAACATGAGTGTGACAGCTGAACAAAAATAAGTCTGACTTACTTTCTTGAGTAATAGCATTCCAGCTATAACACCATTCCATGAGCCCCATTGAGTCTTACAGTATGGCAGAAGGTCGAGCTCTTAATCAAGTGCATCTTCACAGCACTTCTTGAAGTACTTCTTAGCTTGTGGGGACTGTCCAATCTGAATTTACTAATGAATAGCAGCCCTCGATACTTGTCCAGGTACTACTACCTTTGCAATGAATCCTTGAACCTTCAGTAGAAGTCCTGAAACTACTTTTACCTGTTCTGAACCAGCAGGTAGGTTTGCACATGCAGTGTCAGCCTCTTGGATAAATGCCTCGATTCCATCTTCTGTGTCTTCATCATCAGCACTGGCATTGATTGGGATGTCTTCATCCATTCCTGCCAAATTCGTTTTCTTGATTCTGGGAGATAGCTTGGTCAAAAATGCACCCTCAGCAAGGGCCACAGCATGTGAGAAGCAGCTATCACAACCATTTATTTATGGTAAAAAAATTATAAGATTTCGATGGTACAAACTGTGAATGCTGGGCTATCGCATTAAAGTCATGTGACTCATCCCTCAATTTCTTGCCCAAGACATGCAGACTTTTGTCGTTCACAGAGACATTGTCAGCTGTGATGTTCTGTACCTGATATACACCATGACACAGATAGATTAGCAACACACAGCACAGCATAAAAATTGAATCAACCTTATCAGAGATGCCAAACTTATCCAAAACATCATATAATTCCTCCTCAAGATTCTCGCCAGTATGACTACCTGAGACCTCTGAAAAAGATGGCAATTCAGAATGCAGCTGCCATTCTCTTGTCATCCAATGCCCTGTTACAGCAAGATATGATGTCATTATCTTTGATGTCCACCCATCAAAAGTAAGTGAAACACAGCCAGGACATTCCTGCAGTTCCTTAGCAAGATCCTTTTGAATTTCATCAGCACATTTGAGAACACAGGCGGTGATTTTGGTCCAATGTGGGATATCTGTGTCTTTGGTTTTTTTCTGGCTGTTGTAAGCAAGAAGTCCACAAAATGACTTATGGTCAACAATTGATAGTGCCTAGGCAGATATTGTCAATGCTGGTGGGCAAATTATGTATTTATTCACACAGCTGATCAGTCTCTAAAATGAAACGAATAATATGCTCTTGTAGACCATCATTAGCATACTGAGGCCCCATCATAGGTTTCATAGTCTCGGTGAAGTCCAGAATTCTGTGTTGCCTATCAAACAAAGTTACATCAGACCTGACAATTCAAAATGAATTGTGTGTGATTTATGTATTGGGTGCCTTGCCTTCCAAGTGGTCCAATTCTTCCTGTGGAACACATCATTCATCCATGTCAATGTTTGCTGCACACACTTCTCCTGGTATTGACAATAGTGAGACATGCCTATATGTTAAATGTGAGTACACATAGCAGTGTTGTTGCCTTTGAAGATAGTTTGCAGTTTGTAGTGCTTTTCAGATTGGCTTCATGGAGTTCACTAGTCCAAGTCAAGTGAGTTTCCCACAAGTATGAAACATGAGTTCGGTGTGATGAACAAACTCATGCTGAGCTCAAAACAGCATATTTTCATATACATAGAGTCCCTTCTAGCTGCCCCCCGAGTTTGTTCATCGTCAAGCTGTCGTTCCCAAGAACGAAGCACATTGTAGAATCCGTTATCCTTCCAGGTTAAGGTAAGGGGGGGTTCCGACTCATTGAGGACAATAGATGGATAAGTGGGTCAGCGACCAATATCGACAAACCCCGCACTGGTACTCTGCGCAATTCTTCTGACAATGCCCAAGTAGTCCACAGATGCGGCATTTCATGTTTTCATCAGGGTTGGAGTTCACTTTCTGTAGTGGAGTTGGGGTGATGATGCGGCAATGGGGACTTGTAGAACATGTGTGTTTCTTTCCTCGTTTGCAAGTAATGCATCTAAGGGTTCATTCATTGCTGGAGCAAATGTTGTCGATTTGATTGTCATCGATAGTATAAATAGAGGGTGCTGGTGTCATGACGGCTGCAGCTAGCAATTTGTCTGGGTCTGAGGAGGTTGTAGGCCATAAAGCTTCTATGAGGATGGGAATGGTAGAGTCGAAGGTACGATGGACGACCATGGGGGGATGGATGTGAAGTTCTTTTAGCTGTTGAACGAGCGCAGTAACTTCTACGGATTCATTATCTAGTTCTTTTGTCACATTATTGCCGAGCACGATAATCTCAGCAAGCTCATTATGTAGTGCTTTAGTTATGACTGCTTTTCGTGTGTGGCACGGCATTCAGTAAACAGATGAGGAGGTTCTGTGTCCTCATCAAGCATGGTGGTAGTATCGATTGGGGATGGCGTGGGTTGCGTTTCATAATGGTGGATGGTATCGATTAAGCAAGCTACCAATCCTCTCGCTTCTCTGGAGTCGACCACTGCCCCTTCAAGTTCTCCAATGATGGCGTCAGCTGTGTTATTGGCTTCCTGAACAGCAGCGAGTAAGCCAGTAAGGGCAACAATATTAGAAAAAGTACCCAAATCACGGGTGGAAGGAGCAGGAATTGGGAGTGGATCTCTTTGCGGAGAGGGAGGCCTAGCCACGCCTGCTTGACACTCGGCCACGATGTGAATAGCTGTCTCAACATCAGCCTTAAAAGAATTGGGAAGGAGAAGCAACCCGTAAGAGCGAATATGTTTCTGGCAGTGTAGGATCCATTGATGGATAGCATGATCTTGAATGTCATGGCATAGAGTTTCGATGAGGGTGGCTGTGCGGATGATGTTGGTGAGAAGGACGGTGACGAACACATCTTTGCCGGTAAGGATCTTTTCAATCTTGGTTGTGTGTCCAGGACAGAGGAGGGCGGCTTCAATGAAGGAATTTCTGTCAATGTTTCTGATGTGTTACGAACTGGGGTGGTGTCACCAGCGACAGTGAAAAGACACAGACGGTCTGCTGGGAAGTTCTACGATATACAGAGAGGATAAGGTAAGCATACAAGGAACGCGTTCCGAGTACAATCAAGGGTTCTGCCTCAAAGACAAGTCTAAGAGGTTCTACGAGAATAGAGACCAAGGCTAAGGAGTGCTTAGACTTAGAGACGATTCAAGACGACTTAGGTTGGAGACCTAAGCGAAGGATATTCCAGGTAAAACCCAGTAAGATTAAAGTAAAGTATACAAGCGTAATACAATGTGCTTAAATAGGCCATATGCACGCACGGACCAAGGGAAGTACGAGAATGTTAGTACGTATCCAAAGAAGGAAGGCAACTATAGTACAGATACGTTGAGCATATAAGTCGGAGTCTTGTTATGTAATATACAAAGTAGTAAAAGAGACGAGAAAATGAATAGGGGTATGTACGACTGTAACAGATGAGGTCGGCATAGTAGTCGGTGGTGGTATAAGTTTCTTCAGCGATGGGATGAATGTAAGTGGTAGGGAAAGAGGCGTTTGCAGAGGAAGTCATATTGAATGTTTTACGGGTCAAGTTTGAATTCAAATGGCGTGTCGTTTCTTATAAGCAGTCAGAATTTGTGCGGAGTTTGCTAAGTTCTTTTCGGGGATCCATTTGTTATCTCCCAATGAATATCCTTTCCAGGAGACAAGATAGCGTCGGCAATTGCCGGTTCCTTTATGGGAAAGAATTGCTTCTACTTCATATTCTTCTTCTTCTTCAATGATATCAGGCGGTGGTTCGAGGAAGTTCAGACCGTGTACGTCGGTTTCACTATAGGACGATAATATGGAAGCGTGGAAAGTGGGGTGAATTTTCCATTGCAGAGGGAGTTTAAGCGTGAATGTGATAGGCGATAAGACATTAGTGATCGGGAAAGGTTTGTATTGCTTTGGTGCAAGTTTTCGCGATGGGAGTTTGAGTCTAAGATTAGCAGCAGATAGCCAAACCTTATCTTCGATCTTCCATGGTTGATACTTATCTCCTCAGGATCGTTCTGCCATTGTTTGCATAGCAATATTGTGGCATGTGATGGCTTCTTCTCGGATCTTCTGCAGAGATCGAACTCAATCTTCTGCTGCTGGTATGGTAGAATCAGGGATTAAATGGGGAATGGCATGGGGTTCATATCCCATCATGAGAAAGAATGGTGAGGCATTTTGGGCATCGTTTTTTCGATGATTGTGAATGAACTCAGCAATAGGGAGATGTTCTATCCAATCTTCAGGGTTGTTGCGGCAGTAGATACGCAAATATGTTTCTAACTCTTGATTGAGCCACTCAGTCTGACCATCGGTCTGGGGGTGGTAAGCCGTAGATGGGGCGATGGCATAGTCAAGAAGTCAGGCAAGTTCCTTTGAGAAACGAGATAGGAACTGCGGGCCTCGATCAGAGATGACTTTGTCATGGAGTCCAAATCGGCGATAAACATGCTTCAAAGAAAACTTGGCAACACCTTCGGAAGTGATGGTTTTAAGGCAAGGGATAATAATTACCCCCTTCATAAGGCCATGGTCCACCACGACCATGATACTATCAAAGCCCCCTGACACAGGGAGGTTGGTGATCAAATCAACAGAGATGTGCGAAAAAGGGCAGGTAGCGGAGGAAGGAATAGGCACAAGGGGAGGGCGGACTGGATGGGTGTCCGACTTCATTTGCTGACAAAGGGCGCAACCCTCGACGTATTTACGGATATAGGCACCCATAGAGGGCCACCAAGCTTCCCGTTTAACAAGTTCTTCAGTCTTGAAATGGCCAGGATGACCAGCAGTGATATGATCATGATAGCGATTGAGGATAGCAGCACAATGAACGGGAGGAATGTAAGCGCGGTTCTTGAAATAGAGTACGTCATGATCGATCTTCCAATCGGACAAGGCCGATTTCATGGGAGGAAGACAAACACTGTCTAGTGCATCCGACGCCGTTTTGAATACAGGGTCGTTTAATGGATCAGAAGTAGCCAATACATCTAGCAGATCATTATCAATAAGCCGGACGAACAGGGAATCAGGAAGAAGCACGGCGTCTTCATTATCATGAGAACCATCATCATGATTCGGGCGACGTGAGAGAGCATCTGGAGCAGCTAGTTTAGTGCCTGCAACATGATGTAGTTCAACGTCAAAGAGTGACAGCATCAATTGCCAGTGAGCTTGTCGTTGAGTTAACTTCTGTGCAGTATGGAAGTACAGAAGGTTTTTGTGATCAGTGAAGATGAGGACAGTATGGGTGCTTCCTTCGAGGTAGTAACACCATTCATTTAATGCATGGATAACTGCAAGTAACTCCTGATTGAAAATTTGATAGTTGCACTCCACTGGGTTTAACGATCAAGACAAGTAGGCGCATGGGTGATAAATGCCGTTTTCATCAGTTTGCAATAAGACACCTCCAGTTGCTACCAGAGAAGCATCGGTTGTGACCACAAATTGCCGAGATGGATCTGGATTGCAAAGTACTGGTTGTTTGATGAAGCGTTCCTTTAGGTCTTGAAAGGTATCTTGACATTGAGCCATCCAAAGGAAGGGAGTATCCTTCTTTGTTAAATCGATAAGGGGTCGTGCAATATCGGAGTAGTGGGAAATGAATGTGCGGTAGAAGTTGCAGAAGCCAAGGAATGACCAGACATCTTTTACTGATTTTGGAGTAGGCCATTCGGTGATTCCTTTGGTTTTGGCGGTGTCCATAGCAACTTGTCCGGGGCGAATTATCATTCCGAGGTATTCCACTTCTTCTGCATCGAAGGTACATTTTTCTGGTTTCAGGAATAAGTGTTCGTTTCATATTTTCATCAAAACTCGTCTGGTCCATTCACGGTGTTCTGTCATTGTCATAGAGAAAATCAAGATATCATCCATGTAAATAACCATCCATCCTTCGTTGATTTCTTGCTGGAAGGTATGGTTCATATATGCTTGGAAAGTTGCCGGGGAATTGCAAAGGCCGAAGAACATGACATTCGGTTCAAAGAGGCTGAATTCCGTAGTAAATCCTGCTTTCCAGTGATCTACGGGATGGATGCGGATATTATTGTAACTGGACCGAATATCCATTTTTATAAAGAATTGTGCATTGTGAAGGGGTGCAACAAGAGAAATGGGAAGTGGAAGTGGGTAAGCGTTCTTGACAGGGACGCAATTCTCCACTCTTCTTTCCTATGAAGAAGAAGCCACTAGCTTGAGGTGACTTCGATTCTGAGATGAAGCCTTTCGCAATGTTTTCGTTGATAAATGTTTTAATGGCAGCACATTCTTTTTCTGACAACAGATAAACCTTAGATGTATGAGGGATAAAATCGGGTTTGGTATTGATACGATGGTCGATACTAGGGCACTCAGGGGGTAGTTTATTCAGACCATCTTTAGCAAAGATATCTGCGAAGTCGTGCAAGTATTCCGGGACCAATTCTTCGAAGGATTTCTTTTTCTTTGCCTTCTCATCTGTGGCAAATTCCTGAGCTTTATTACTGTATTTCGGGGGAGGAAGGGAGATTGTGGAATGGTTAGGGAGTTGTTCGAGTTGGGAAGTTCCATCACGTGTGAGAGGTGTATCCATGGATGTTTCTTCAATGATTCTCATACTAATTCCGTTGGCGTCATACTCCACAAGGAATTGTCCATCTTTGAGCTCGTAAGAAGAAATTTTGCATACTTCCGGTGCATGCCAAACATCCTGCATCATATTGAACTGATCATCTTCTTCAGTAGGTATTGTGGACGTCATGGGTTCGTCCTGATCAGGAATTTCTTCGACGGAAGGGGTGAACAACTTGGGTGGTACAAAGTACTTAGGTAACTTTGGAATGTTATGAGCTCATCCTCCGAGATTGTCATCAGGTTTTTGCTTTCCTTGTCGTTGCTCCTCAGCTGGTCGTTGTTCGACAGGTTGTGATGGGGGTGGTCAAGATTCTGGTTCTGACTCATTCTTTCATTTTTCTACTTGAGGAATGGGCGATGGGGGGCACTGTGGTATTTTTACTTGCGGAGGAGTGTTGTCAATTATGAATTCATCAGGGATGTTAATGGAGGGGTGACGACGAGTTTCAGAAGTTTTGAATTTTGCCATTTCTTGGTGTGGCAAGGGAAAACAGGAGGTAGCCCATTCTTCTTCCAATCTGTATCCAAGTCTTCTTCAATTTCATCAGATTTCGTTGTTCGCGGGAGGACAAGTGTTTCGGTGGCCCAATCTATACTTGGGTTCATGGCATGTAACCATGGAATTCCCAGAAGAATTTGATCTCTTTGTCCAAGTTTAGTGATATTGAACTTTCCATACATGGTTCGTTCATCAATCTTTACCACTAGGAGACAGTAATGTGTGATCAGCCCTCCTTTGATAAGAGTTCCATCCGCCGTAGTAACTTGAAATGGTGTTTTAAGCTTTCATCGTGTGATTTGATGGAGTTTCACAAACTCCTAGGAAATGAACGTTCCTGCTGCGCCAGAGTCAATAATGGTGGTAGTGTCAACAGATTTTAAGCGAGTATGTGAGTGAAGGGTGATAGGGATATGAAGTTCTTTTCTTTTACCTACAGCATGTACAAGTCTTAGTAATACATTGGGAGAAACATACGTCAAATCCTTGTTTCTCCAAGTTAAAAATCCTCTATAATTCATCTCACTGTTTTGTCTTCTTCGTCTTGAATTTCTTTGACTTCTGCTTGACAAAGCGGAGTTTTCTTCTTCCTTTCAGGACAATTACCAATGTGGTGTCCCGTCTTCTTTCATCCAAAGCATTGTCCTTTTTTCATGCACTCAGATCTTTCCATATCGGAGATTCAATCTATGACCATTGTGTTTGAATCACAATTGGGTGTGTAACGCGCATTTCCATAGTTCTTTTTCTTCTGCAGAGCATGGGGTGCTCACAATGCCAGAAGGCATTGGTGGGAATTGTCGATGGAGACGCATTGCAATACAACATTGTGGAATACCTCTGGGACATCACCTGGCGCGAAGAGTTTGGTTAATATACCTAGGTTAAGGCCATCTTGGAAGAACTGGATCTTCGTCACGTTGTCGGTAATATGGGCTTTAGCTGCAAGTGCCTCAAAGTCAGCGATGTATGTTTGGAGATCGCTGCTTCCTTGTTTGAGGTCCCTGAGCTTCGTTAATGCGGTTCCTACAGAATCTACTGTTCGAAAGCTTCATTGAAACTTTTCATGAAATCTTTCAACATCCCATAACTGACTTTCTGTCCAGAAGTGTCAACTGATTGGGCGTGAACAAGAAATTGCTCTTTCCAAGATTGGGCATTCTTCTCCGTCATGAAGGATGTAATGAAAATGATCTTCTGTTTGTTGGTGGTATAAAACTTTTCATTGATGTCGAAGTACAGGTTGCATGATAGAATGAATTCCAGGGAATTGTCGCGATCTCCGTCAAAAGCGGTTGGGAGACCAATTTTATATTCAAAATCTTTGGTGGTAGCCGTAGTAGTCATGATGATAAATCGTCTGGGGAGTTGTGCTTTCTCGGTGCCTACACTCGCGGTCTTGCTGTCTGTTAGGGCTTTTATCAGGTTTCTGAGGAGGGTCAAAGACTGGATAGTCGATGATCGATGTGGACTTTAATCTTTTGTTACAAACTGGGGTGGCATCACCAGTGACAGTGATAAGACACAGCTGGTCTGCTGGGAGGTTCGATCAAAGAGTCGCAACTCTAAGATGATCGGTAGAATAGAGACTAAGGCTAAGGAGTGCTTAGACTTAGAGACAATTCAGACGACTTAGGTTGGAGACCTAAGTGAAGGATATTCCAGGTAAAACCCAGTAAGATTAAAGTGAAGTATACAAGCATAATACAATGTGCTTAAATAAGCCAATATGTGTGCACGGACCAAGAGAGATGTGAGAATGTAAGTGCGTATCCAAAGAAGGAAGGCTACTATAGTACAGATGTGTTGAGCATATGAATTGGAATTGTGTTACGTAATATACAAGATAGAATCGAAAGAGAAAATGAATAGGGGCACGTACGATTGTAACAATTCCATCTCTTCGGCATTTTTTAGGGAGCCATTAGGATTGAGTGCTGGAGCATTGAGTTGCAGAGGCATTTTGATGTGTATCACACTGGCTGCATGCAGTTGAATAATACTTTGTATTTTTGTTGAATTTTTGCTAGCTGCATGACCAAAACAGACATTGAGCTTCCTCTTTCTCAAGGTGATTATTTACTAATACATATGGTGCAGATACTGTTCAAATAGGTTCCCTATGGTTCACACAAAATGCTCAGTGCCCGAACCGCAAACCTCTCTCAGTGTGTATCAGTCGAACCTAACTGTAACTGCACTGCACCATTGGTGCAGTTCACGGTTTGGAACCGGTTTGGGTGGTTCAGAGCCGCACCCTGGCAACTTTAGTGTCACATCATAGAGCTGATGCTGAAGTTTGATCACCAGGTGTCAGCAAGCATGAACTGTGAAAATAGTTTGCAGCTGGTGCAGGAGTTTTATGTAAATAATTTCACAGATAAAGAGACTTTCCATGCTATTCTCAGTTACCAGTATTTTCTTATGCCTGTACTATCACTAGCTTCCCTTTATCTTGAAATTTCTCCCTGGCAAACCTGTTATCATTAAATTGCATATCACCATGTTATCTTGCTGCAATGATTATACGAACTGTTACATGATTGCTTACTGAAGATTACAGATACATTGTGGCATGTTCAGATGATTTAGTGCTTCCAGCTGTTATGAGTTGCTACAGCCGATTCAAAAGAAGTGCTGTGCTACAAGCTGTTATGAGTCATTATGCTCAGCAATGGGTTTCCTGATGGGCATAGCATTCAAACTCTGCTGGGAGCCGAAGTTTGCTGCATGCCTGCTATATGTTCTGGCTGTACTCTAACTGAGCTTACCAAGCTTTACCAGAAATCTTATTCTTACTCTGAGTACCCTTTATGTAATGGGCTGGATGGATGGTGTAGACGATGGCAGTCCTCATTAGGTAAGCAAAGGTTTCTATGTTGACACTTGAGACACAGCCAAATATGGTTCTACAACATGTCCTACTCAAATTTGTGGACAAATTATTGATTTTTACAAGGATGTCCTCGCATTAAAGATCTAAGACCAGAGTCAGAAAATGTTCACCATTAGTTGTGATCTAATATTCATGATCAAATGGTGTATATGACTGGATGAAAAATGTTTAATATGTGGGCATGTGCTGATATATTGTTTGATTCTTAGCCAGATAAAGGACATGTTATGTCTGTGATTCACATGCATATACAATAGTAAATTTTGGATATGTTGCATAATCAAATATATACTGTATTTTAACTCTGGTCTACATTTGACAAGAGAATAGACATTGACTACGTTAGGCGAGAAGCATTAAGAAATATGCTAAATATGTGCATGAATATGTCAAGGAGCCTCATTTTGGTCACAATTTTGGGACTGCACTTAGATCATACAAGTGCTCTGCTAGGGGGGTGCTCAGGACCATATTTATGGGTTGCTTAGGACACCAGAGCACTCATGTTCAGGCACACCACATTGCAATAGATGTAGAATATACTCAGTTAACTTCAGATGATGGATTGGTTTCTTCAATGTTGATGATGAACTTAAGTATATTAACAACTTGTATGACATTATCATCAATCAACTGTACAGCAATTACTTTACATAAAATAAACTGTGATGAATATAATACTTGCAAAAAATGTTGAGAAAGGAAACTAATAGCAACAAGGTTTCGCTCCCTAAGTAGTGAATCAAACCCAGTTAAATCTCCGATGGCATTATCCGGCAGCCACTCAGCCACTTGCTGACTGGACCACAGCAATACCCAGGCTGAGTTTCATTCACTATATAAGCCTCTCAGCTCTGTTTTCTGAGTTTCTTTCCTTCCCTCAACTTGTTGTTTGTAACAACAAAGTCCAGTAGGTAATACATACATACAGATTGTACATTCAATGTAATAATGCATCATAGTATGACATCCAATCCTCCTGGCATTGTGTCAGGATAAACTTCGCTCAAATCTAGTACCTCTGATTTTGTGCTCAGTGCATTTCAGAGTGACTGTAGTCCCTTTGCTACACAGTTCACGATGCATTGTGCCATTGCAGGAGGTATGATATACTCGTTTGTCATTTGAATCTACTGATGAATCAGATTCACAGTTCGCTATGAGGTCATTGTTATGCCTTACTATTGTTGGCTTGTCCTCCCTGGACTTAGAGTGATGTGCAGTCTTTGGGCGTGATACCATGTTGTCAACATCGACCCCCAGCATGGTGGCTCGGAGTGCTATATGCATGCGCTCGCGTAGATCTTTGGTATGTGGATCATTTGCTTTAAAGTGACATTGTGAGTACTTATCCGCAGTTTTCTGCAGGCCGTGGACAATGTATTGGCTGTCAGAAAGCTTAGAGCATTGCTCCTCACCGGAGGTAACTCTATTTTTGTTACTATACTTGTGCTGAAATTGCATATAGGCAATGATGGACGTGTTGTTGTTTGGAGTCTCACATCGGGTGAAATGATCTAGGAAATATATTCACCAGCAGCAGGATATATTAGTGCCATTACCTGGGCAGACATCGATGATCGCGGAGAAACTATGTTCGCATTTGGAGTGTCCGATGGCAACATCCAAATGTATCAATGAATTAATGATGCAAGTGCATGATAATGCCTATTGAGTTTGGCTTACACTCATGGACATTATGCTAGGCACTTTTGGATTCTGGAGTACTACCATAGGCCATTCGGGTGCAATTGAGTCTCTTGCATGGGATCCCAATCATTGCAGACTAGCGAGTGCTGGTGACGGTCACCTGCAAGTTTGGAACCTCACACCAGACAGTGCGTAGCCATTGTAGTGTTGTGCATCTATTAATACATTTTATTTATAAGAGACATTCATGCCAATGGTCTCTCAGCCTGAGAAGCAGGCATATGTTGCATGCACCATTCACTTTTATGACAAGGGTGCTTCATTGTTGGTGTCATACCTGTAAACTGGTGATGTGTTAGTCGATGTTCCTTGATTCTGATTGTTGGATCTGACACGTTCTCAGATTTTGTTATTTGATAGAGCCTTGGGATCTCAAATGGCACAAAAAAGTCTCAAGCAGGATGTTTGTTGGCTTTGATTTAACACTGTTAGACTTTCATTAACTGGCACGTTTCAGCAGCAATACCGCTCTAACACTGTGGACAGTTGGACCATGGTAGTCGTGGCAATTGCATCACACCTGTAGTGGTAAGTGACATTCTGCCCAGTGGCTGACAACATAACCCTAACATGAGTTAGTCTCACGAAGGACGCTCAAGCTGTCTTGTTGTCACTGGCACCTGCCTTAATGGGCATAGTAGTGTGAAAGTATGGGGGGAGAACAATGTGGTAAGCAAGCTCTGTTCAGTTTTTGGTGATTTCTAATTTGGATTAGATGTTGGAGGAGCATGTGACATCTCTTCCATCCTCATCCCCATCGACCACAGTTCAACTAGTCTGATTTGCTATCATCTGTGTCCTTGTGAATGTCCTCATGCATGCTCTGCAATCAGGTGCCTTTTCGATGCTTTACATGTTACTTCGAGATGCCCGCATCCCTCTTGTTAAATAGTAGGGTTGGTTGCATCAAAAAAACTGGTTCCCTCATCAATTTGGTGCCAACCCATTCAATACTTAGTACTACTGCTGTTTTTTTCTATGTAACCTACCTACTTGTAACACTCATTTTCACTCAAATCAATATTGATATTTAAGCAGCGCTGTGGGTAACACAACTCTGCTGGGGTGCAGATATATGTTGAATGCTGCCTAGCTGCTATTCAACCCAAGGGTTTCTGGTCCAAGGCTCAGCTCAGAGAAGTAGTAAAATGATCATTAGACAGTAAGTCTCAGACTGCAACTGCTAGTGGTGAAGTGGTGTAAAGACTGGTGCAAGGTTGGTTCTTATGTAATCAGCCAAAATGCGGACCTAAGGTAAGGAAAGCCTAAGTAAGAGACAACATGCAAAAACTACTCTTTTAAGGTCAGCCTGAGTTTGTCTGTTACAGCGCGCTCTGACCAAGTTCACTTAGTCACACAATGCCACTACATAATTGTGGACGAAGTGGCTACAATGGCAGTGGGTCTTCCCAAATTGGGATTTACTACAGATAGACACAATGCTTGTATCATGTCTGTTACGACCATGCAAAACTGGGGCTACTAAGAAGTCCTAGTCTTACATGGGGTTGTGCCGGAGGGATGGAAAGTCAAAGGGGCTTGGCCTCAGCTCGTATGCTGTGCCCCTTACCCGAGTATGTGCCCTTAATTTCAGATGAAGTCCAAGGGGGAGTTATGGTGAAGTCCGGTGTAGCGAACAAAGTCACACTGACCATGAAAGTGCCGTTTTACACAAGTGTCTCGTTACTGTCTACAGCGGCTACTGAGAAAACCCCTATAACGAGCATTACCCCTTTTTGCTTTGCCGGTACCGTTTTTGCTCCATGGATCCTTGCCCCTTACCGAATCTCGCTACCGATGTCCTCCTGTCCATTCCATTTCCGTCTAAGATCCATTGGTGCATAGCATATTCATTTCCGCCATTACTAAAGCTACGGCAAGACTTACCTTACCTTCTGTGACACCGCTTGCTCGCTGCGTGCCTCTTAGCTAAATATCTCTATCTCGCTACCATTCTCACTATGTATTCTGGCCATTCACGGTACATGTTAAAAAGGACTTTTCGCACATTCCGGTACTTGTACTTTTCCCTCTATGGTACACATGGTACTTAGGAATTGTCACCACTACTGTCTCTTAAGAATTGTTTTACTGCTGCATGCACTACCACTCTCTACCGCTTTCCCGCACTTCACCGCTTGTTTTACCGCCAGTTTCCCGCGCCTTACCGCAGTTTTACCACATGCACTACCGCAGTTTTACCGCACGCACTACTGCAGTTTTACCACTTTCGCTACTGCTTGTCTACCACTTTCCTGCACTTACCACTATTTTCCCACGGACCGGAGGTCACCGCTAGCATCTCGCTACCTCCAACGGCAGTCTTGCACCACAGGTTGGGCATTATTAGACTATACTAACTTAGCATTCCCTTTAGGGTCGAACGTTCTTGCCTTAGCAAGTGAAGCAGACTAGGTAGAGCACAAGACTTGCATACTAGTTTAGGCCATGGTTTATCTACAGCCCAGGCTAGATTGTATCTTTACACCGGACAGAGTCCAGAGGGACTCTCTAGGACAGGATAGCTCGATAGAGCTCCGAAGGACTTCTGGATGAGCGCCGGAACGCGCCGGAACTATTTCCGGATGGTAGGGAGTAATGGTAAGACTACTGGAACAAGTTCCAAGTAGAATGGATGAAGGATGGACTCCTGGACAAAGTCCAGGGCAGGATAGGAGCAGAGCTCCAGAGGGAAAGATAATCCATAGATGTCGGAGGTTAGGATAGGATAGATCCAGAGGTCCAGAGGTCCGAAGGTCCAGAGCTTGGAGGAGCAGAAGAGCGGAAGAGCGGAGGGGTGGATGATCAGATGATCAGACAAGCATAGCTCTATGGATCTTAGGGGAGGTATTGAACTACTATAGCAGAGTAGGTCCGGATATTATAGAAGGAGAGTATAGACTACTCTGGACAAGGTCCAGAATAGAAACAGACAGGATAAGACTACCAAAGGTAGAGTCAGAGGTCAAATGGATGAGCGACAGGAAATGGATAAAGTCCAAAAAGGATATAGGACATAGAATCAAGGCTCCAGCCTAGGGAATTATTCCATAGGTCTAAGTTGGAAGCTTAAAAGGGCTGGAGCCCAAGTGCGAGAACGGAAATGAATTTATATAGACATGGTAACAAGATAATAGAAGTCAGAGGAATATACAGAAGTAGGAAAGCAATGATCAGACTGAGGTCTGCAGGAGTTGTACTACAAGTTTATATACTGTAGGTAGCATGCCAGAAGGCAAGTAAGGATAGTCTGAGGCTATGTCTGAGGCATGCAGAACACATTAGTAAGTACAACGGAACACAAGGCTATGAACTCGGAAATAAGACTTGTACGAAATATCTTATCAAGATGGAAGTCGAGATAACCGAAAGCCAGAGGTGCAGAGATAACTGAAAGCCGGACACAGGTATAACCTAAAAGGAGTAATGCGCAGGTGCATGGGAATAGTTTTGGATATGAGCATGGATTGGATATGGACATGGATCAGACGGATGGGTTGGGTCGGATATGGATATGGATTGGATATGGATGGATATAGATTGGAGTGGATGGGTGGATCAGATAGGTGGCCTCCTTGAGCACCCTGCTGGTGTTGATCGCTACAACTACCAAGGTCAAAAATATATCCATGGCCTCATGTGCATCAAACAGCATCAAACGGATGTCATCAGAATATCCCTCCCTACCGCTGTAAAGATACAATCTAGCCTGGGCTGTAGATGAACCACGGCATAAGCTAATATGCGAGTCTTGCACTCCGTCTAGTCTGCTTCACTTGCAAAGCAAGAGCATTCGACCCTACAGGGAATGCTAAGTTAATATAGTTTGATAATGCCCAACCTGTGGTGCATGACTGCTGTTGGAGGTAGCGAGATGCTAGTGGTGACCTCCAGTCTGTGGGAAATTAGCAGTAATACTAGCGGTAAGCGTGGGAAAGCGGTAGACAAGCGGTAGCGAAAGTGGTAAAACTGCAGTAGTGTGTGCAGTAACACTGCAGTAAGGATCTAGCGGTATGCCAGCAGTAACGGTGAATGAGCGAAATTGATTAACGAGCGGTAAAGGACTTTAAAGACTAAGTCTACTACTGGGTAGGTCCAGAGCTAGACACTAATCCTGACCTATAGTATGGTGAAAATAAGGTACTGTATTGTGCGGGCTTTGTGGTGCTTATATCCTAAATTGTATGTACTCGAAATGCTTTATGCAAAATCAGTAGCGCTCGAGTGCAGTTACCGCCGTATGTAAATGTAGCATGAGGCAGCTGCGGCATGAGGCAACATGTAATAAGACTTGCCATGGAATCAGTGATCAATGGTCATGTACAAACTACGCACCAAATGGAGCTATGTGGATATGGCAAGGACATGGAAGGACATTGGTTCGTGGAATGTGGTGCGGCAGTCGGTATGGTGTGCGGTAAGTGTGGGATGCTGCTGGCAATGCTAAAGGGGTAAAACAGCCATGGACAAGTGGTAACTCCTATAGATGTGAGACGAGTGCTAAAAGGTAGGGTTTCAAGGCCAGCACCAATATGTTTGTTACACCAGTAACCTTGTCAGTAATCCTATTGTGTCGAGTCTCTATAAACACAGAGCCCCAACTCATACCGCTTGCTAAGGCATGTCGGCTGTCAGAGAAAAATTGAGCCGATGATTTTACAACAGGTATTTATCTGTTTATCAAGTCACCCTTGGTGTTCCTAACTTTATTGTAAACTTCATAGCCACCATACACCAGTCTTGCTTGCCATAGGATTCTTCTGCTTCACCCTCTGTTTCACCCTCTGTTTCACCCTCTTATCTTTGGATTATCTGCAGAGAGGCTTGTTTGGAGTCAAATATTATCAGTGTTTATACAAATAAATTTTGATCTATGTACTATCAATAGTGTATAAGTGTATGCAAACTTAAATTGGTTAGGGGTCAGAGCATTTGTAGCTGATTTTTCCAGGCTGACTTTCACTGAGTTTCATTCACTATTTAAGCCTCAAAACGCTGTTACTGATCTTTTTTCTTTCAATGTACTACTGCATGACTACATACTGTTACTATGCAGATGTACAATAGCAACAATAGCATTAGACTCTAGTAGTATTTTTTTTTGGCAATAGTACTGCTTTACAATACAACACGAACCCTCCTACAGTACTTACTTACTCCTATTTGAATGAACAATAACAATAACGAGCATGCAGTAACCAAGGGCAGGCCGAATAACCCAAAATATCAAAGACAAGGTTTTGTGAGTGCTCTAGTGCCTTCTGTTAACTGGTTTGATGATTATGATTGTCTAGATGTCTGACTTCAAGGCATATATCTAACAGGGTGAATTGTCCTCATGTTGCTGTCCCCTACACATGTCTTTGTCTCTGCCTAACAGTAGTTCTCCCGTTGGTCCTTTAGGGGGACCACCCATAGAACCTTTGCCTGATGAACTTGCACCAGCACTTCACAAACTAGGCTCCCTCATGCAAAAGTGTGGACTCAAATTTTGGTCATGCTTCTGCTTCTACTGTCATATTTTCCCTTGCAGATTCATGACATGCGGCTTGTCATCGGCTCAAGGCCTGCTCGTGCCAGAACATCGAGAACATATCAGTAGACTTTACAAAAGTACACCAATGTACTTGCCTTATATCCCATTCTGTCCTTGTGCTGTGAATGCAGTACTTACAACCCACCCCTCCATATCTATTGATACAGAGCCTCAATCCATGCATCCAGTGTCACGGTCTCACTCTCCATCCCTTACTTCTGTCGCAGCTGTGAGTCCAGCACCGGCTAGTCAGCCGGATATTCCTTATGCTAGATCGAGTGTAGATCATAGGAGTTGTCGAGTGTTGAATCGGGCAGATGAAGTGCCATACTGCAGAGCCAGCAGCCATTCCAGAAGTCCCAATATGTCAGGTCGTGCCAGTACTTCATATTCTGGTCAGTGTCAATAAAGTGCATGTCTGGCTACGTTTCACGCTAATGCTTCATTACAGGCACTGAGCATCAGCGGATGTTGTCCATGCCTCCATCTAGTGGTGGGGAACATGATGTTCCGATGGACTATGAACATCCTCTCCCAATGGAAACTGACTGTGACATGCATCTAATCCAGCCTTGAGCCACCAGTATCGCCCCCATGATGGACACAAGTCCCATCGTTGATTCCAAATCCACAAATCCCCCACTCCAAACTCCTTCACCAGAGAGACCTTTTATAATGCCCTCTACCATTGAAACTCATCTTGACTGGCTTGTTACACAGCACTTTCTTGAACTGTCTCACAATGTGTTGACACCGGCTTTGAAGAGTGCTATTGATGCTATGATTCCTTCTATGGTCAAATGGCTATCAGACAATATGAGAAACGTCTCCATTCGTCACCAGCCTCATACTCATAAGGAGGATTCTTCATCAGATACTCAAGCAAGTGACAGTGATGATGGTTTGGCACCTCGCCCCCAGCAGAAGTGCCCCGGCAAGAGAGGCTCAAAGAATCATTTGCATGTATGTATGTCAATATTTTTATTCAACCATGGTAACTCACTATATCAGGTTGCATTCCGTAGCTATCTATGAGAGAAAAGGCTACTAAAGGGTAAAAATGGCTCGCTACCTCAATCTCCTCCAATTGAAACTATTCAAGCTTTCAACTACAATCACAACTGCTGTCCCACCTTAGAAGACCTCTTCATCGACTGGAGCAACTCCTTGAAGAAGTCTTCATGGAATACAGAAGTAATTAACCTCCTAGTCATAGACTTCCAAGCAAAGATCAAGAATGGCACCTACGTGCAAGTTCTTTTTCATGCGGAAGCCATGAGTCTCGACAATTTGCGCTCATTGTGCATTGACAAGCTATGCCAAACTCATTGTGAGTGTCAACAACGTGCACAGATCAGCAAATATTCCAATGCTTGAATATCCTGGGCCACGTTACCTGGCCATGGTGTAATGCAGTTCTAGAATTCTTGAATCTTCTCCTAAAGACCATGCTCGGGAATGCCTCAGAAGGACATGATGGGTCAAAGGGATACATTCCTCGTGATATTCGTTCTGTACAGCAGAAATTTGATCTGGAAGCCATTACAAAAATGTTCGCTACCTGCGCCAGATGCTCATGTACTTACCTGCCAGACACAGGGAAAAGGTCATCAGCCACAAGGAACAGGTTAGCTTGTCCTGAGTGCTGTTCCTACAAAAAGTACCATGGAAGTAAGCCATGCAGGCAATTGCTGGTAATATGTATGAAGGCAAATGGCCAAGCATTGTGTGTACCCGTGTGCCCCTATGTCATACAAGACTTCAACTCTTTTCTCACTGGCCTACTAAGCCGTCCTGGCATGGAGAAGGCCATGGACTGAGGAACAATGATTAGCAACAATTTGCAGATATGGGACATCAAGGATGGCACAGCAATTGGAGAGATTCTGGGTTCTGATGGGAAGCCCTTCATAGATGGACTGAAGAGAACCAATCTCAGGTTAGCATGGAGCCTTTCAGTGGATTGGTTCAACCCTTATGGGAATAAAACCTCGGGCAAGAAGAAATCCATTGGGTCGATCACAATGGGACTGCTGAACCTCCTGCTGAGCCTCTGGTACCAAGCTGAAAATATGTACTTGGTCAGCATCATCCCAGGACCCAGAGAGCCAGCTCTTGACAAGATAAATCATTTCCTTCATCCAGTAGTCGATTTCTTCCCGCCGTCCTGGAAAGATGGGACGTGGTTTACAAAGACAATCAAGCATGCAACAGGAAGACTGTCCCAATCTGTCATTGCCATCACAGTTAATGATTTACCTGCTGCTCACAAGCTAGCAGGCTGTGTGGGCCCAACTGCAAACCAAATGTGTTGATTGTGCTGGCTCATGAAGTCAAATATCACAGACTTCGACTGTGAAGGATGGACACGATGTGCGTTCGAGGAACATAAAGCAGCTGCAGAAGAGTGGAAAAATGCCGAGACAAAGGTGAAATGAGCTATATCCTTGTGATCAGGTGTTCATCACTGATGAATTAATAGAGGAGTACACCTCACAAGTAAAATTGCATACAGCTGAACTGAGCAGATCGGCTGAAGTGTTGGCAGATAAGGAGATAAACGATATTCAGGAAAGGTTAGGAAGGGTTCAAAGACCATCATGGCACCGTGGCCCACCGAAAAACTTGGGCAATGCGGAACACAGCAAGCTCAAGGCAGAACAGTGGAAATCATCAATCAAATTTGACTTACCAGTGGCCCTTATGCATTTGTGGGGACAGGACGTGTGGCTGATGTCACGGAGCACACCTCTCAGAGACAGAAGTTGGCTCACAGCATGGTGCTGCTTGCAACCGTGATCCATTGGAGAACTTTGCATGTAACATCACCCCATCATGCTCAGCAATACACTACATATATGAGGGCATACCTCAAGTGCACTCAAGAAATATTTCTGTGCCATTCATGGCACCCCAATCATCACGCAGCTCTACACATTCGCGAGTTCCTCTATATATATGGTCCTATGCATGGTTGGTGGATGTTTCCGTTTGAGAGGATCATCAGTGCATTGCAAAACATGAACACGAACTACAAAATAGGTGAGTGTTTGGTCCATAATACAGAAAGAAAAGAACAGTATAAACAACATTACAGGAGAATTAGAGAAAACAATGTTGGAGACATTCTGCACAGCTGCGAAAGTTAAAGCCATGATGCAGAATCCTACAGGACCTGTCATTCTCAATGAAGCAGCGAAAATTTTGAGTCAATGCTGTGACCCCTTCACAGGAGGCAAGAAAACCAACATAGGAATTTTATCCATGGTTGGACAAGACACCAATTCTCACCAGGACATTCCTGTCCTCAAGACCCCCATTCCTGATAATCTCGAGAAAGCATGGCAAATAGCAGAAACTCACCTACATCAAGGGTGTCCTTATGCTAGATGCAACCATTTTACTCTATACAAGCAGTTGAATGTTCTGGGCGTGCAGTACTGCGCATACACCTGGTCAAAGGAAGACTCCAGCATGTTCTTCCAGCGGACACCTCAAGAATTTGTGCCTGGCATGATTGAGTACATTTTCTCCACAGGGGAAGAGGATCAGCAAAATACTATTTTGCATTGCAGCATAACATACCTTTAGTGGCAGAGCATCAAGATCCTTTCCAATTGTATGGGGACTTTGGTGCATAGCTCTGGAGTTCTACCCACAGCCAACATCTCAACATTGTTCCAGTAAGCACTAGTCGCATTTGCCACTCAATATCAATGAAGTAGGGGGAAACTGACATCGTGCTGAAACCTTTAAACCAGGTAAGTTCCAGGGCATCATTTGAACAATCATGATGACTGACAATTCTCAGAATTTCGGCATTGTATATCTGCAAGACAATGTCTAATACAAGGTACGAAGCTACCTTGTAGTCTATAGTCAATTGCTATTTCACTAAAGCTATGTTTTAATGAAGTGACAGAAAGAGAAACAGGCACAAAGTTTCAAGACTTATATAGTGAATGAAATGAATGAAACTCAGCCTGGGAAATTCTGTGCTCGCTAGTGGCATCACTGGCTATTCCTGATATATCAGATGCAGTTACACTGTGTGGGTATTGGAGTGGGGATAAGGACCATTAGTAGAAAGATAAGACACCTGAAGTGGTACAACATAAATGTAAATATAAGTGTTACATAAAATGGCCAATAGTCAGACAATAAGCATTTTCTGGATGACAAAAAGCAGCCTCCAGCTGCTGTCACATTTCCAGGCCTGAGAAAAACCTTTTCGACATCCTGGAAGGCTTGTAGCCAAGAAATCCAGCCTAACTGGATATAATATCAACCTCATGTGCAATGGCTTCATATATAGCACTTACCAAAGGGTGTCGATCTGAATATTTGTACCAGTGTGGTAGAAAGATGGTGAGATTCTTGACTGGAATAGTTCTACATTCACCCAGTAGGATATCGAAACTTTGAGAAATCATCGATTCATCGTAAAAACTGAGTCACAAGTGATCTATGTAGGTAAATTGTTGGGTAATATCGAGGATTGCCGACAAGTAATTGGGAGTGGTTGTCAGAAAGTGGCCATTCAGCTCCAAGTCGAGGTTTTGATTGCGTAGAGGTAAATGAACCTTGTCTAAGAGAGATGAAAGGTGCCAGTGTGGTCCAGCAAGAGAGTGTAAGCCATGTATAAGAATGCGGGGAGTCATTGTATTTTGCTCAAGGTCCATGTCATCAAAAGAAACTATCTCCGGATGCATACTGCAAAGCCAGACTTGGTGAACCCCATGCCATATCAAGAACTCAACAAGTGCAGTGGTAGGGCACTCAACATCAATCAACAAAAAATGAAGCTGTGGTAAGTAAATGTCGCGCATCAACACCGTCCACTGAAGGACACTCAATGATGTATGGGTGAGGCTGAGGTCAGTTAATGAAGAATTCCGCAAAGATGAGAGGGTAAGTGCGACCATAAATCTGGAGAATAATATTGGGGAGTTGGTATGGAAAATGTGCAAGTTATATGTGATGGCTGTTATGAACTGGGATGGCGTCACCAGCGACAGTGAAAAGACACAGTCGGTCTGCTGGGAGTTCTACAATGTCCAGAAAAAGACAAGGTGAAAGTACAAGGAACGCGTTCCAAGTACGATCAAGGGTTTGGCCTCAAAGACAAATCTGAGAGGTTCTGCAAGAATAGAGACTAAGGCTAAGGAGTGCTTAGACTTAGAGACGATTCAAGACGACTTAGGTTGGAGACCTAAGCGAAGGAGATTCCAGGTAAAACCCAGTAAGATTAAAGTAAAGAATCTACTACAAGTACAATCGTGCTTAAATAGGCCAATATGTGCACACGGACCAAGAGAGACGTGAGAAAGTAAGTGCATATCCAAACAAGGAAGGCAACTATAGTACAGATGCATTGAGCATATGAGTCAGAGTCATGTGATATAATATACAAGTAGGGAAACGACGAGAGAATGAATAGGGGCACGTACGATTGTAACATTACCCCCGTTTTACACGTAAAGTCACTGACTTTACTCATCCTGGTTCTCATAGTAAACAGGGTCATCGCTATACTCGTAATCCTCATCAGCAAAAGATCCACTCCTCATATATGCGGCTTCTTCAGCACCGGCGCATCGTTTGGAATCCCTTCTCTTTTCTGCTTGAATTCATTCATTGTCAAGCTGTTGTTCCCAAGTACGAAGCGTGTTGTAGAATCTGTTATCTTTCCAAGTTAACGTAAAAGGAGGAGTCCCAACTCGTCGAGGACAATAAATGGATAGATGGGTAGGCGACCAGTATCTGCAAACTTTGCACTGGTATTCCGCACAATTCTTTTGACGGTGCCCAAGTAATCCACAGATGCGACATTTCATGTTTTCATTGGGATTGGAGATGGACTTGCATAATGGCGATGGTGAGATGATGGGTTTAGGACTAGTGGATCTGGCGCGCTTCTTCCCCTTGTTTCGTTTCATGCGTTTTAAGGCAAGGTTGTTATTACGCCTGAGTTGCGCCTGCTGGGCAGGGGAGAGAGCATATGCTGATGTTGGGAGATCAGGGGTGGTTCCTCATTCAGCAACCACAAGAAGTTCATTAGAAGAAGAGGGGGAAGTTATGCCGAAGTCTTTTACTAAGACTGGCGAGACAGGATCCATTGGACCAAATGATGACGGAATGGACATGGGAGGATGAATGTGAAGATTGCGAAGTCGAGGGCTGAGTGCAATTAATTCAGCAACAGGAATTCCTAACCTTTTTTGCGGCTTCACACTGTTCTTCTGTACAAGGCTCATATAGCCACACAGGATGATCATAGGAGACTGTAACAGGGGGTGATGAGGTTGATTGTTCGATAGGGGAAGGGGTTTGTGGAGCAGCGAGGTCGACTTGCGTCTGTTGCAGATCAGTGATGGCTTCTTCGACTAAGTTTCTGGCCACTCTTGTTTCAGCGACTGATTGCTGGATGGTTTCGACAACTGCGTTGGTGAGCTGTCCGATCTCTTGGACAGCAGTGCATAAGCCAGCAAGGGCGTCAATACTAGAATACATGCGCGAAGAAGAGGGTGCTGGAATAGGAAGTGGCGTATCTTCCTGTGGAGAGGGAGGTTGAGCAATACCTGCTCGGCGTTCAGCCACGATGTGAATAGCTTCCTCAACATCGCTCTTAAAAGAATCGGGAAGCAGCAGCATAGCGTAAGAACGAATGCGTTTTTGCAGATGAAGGAGACGATGGCAGTAAGTGATTTCTGTGGTCTCGTTGGCAGTGGTTTCAACGAGGGCTGCGGTACGAATGATATTGATGAGAAGTAAAGCGGGAAAGGCGCCTCTTTCAGTGAGGATTCTTTCGATTTCGAGGGCATGTCCTTTGCATAGAAGGGCGGCTTCAATGTAGGAGGTGTTGTCAATTTCAGTGGTAAGGGTTCCGTAGTTTTCTGTGTCAGAGTCAGAGTCATTGTTGGCAACAGTGACGGGGGTGATGTATGCAGTGGGGAAAGACATTTGGAGCGGTGTTAGTTGATCAAGTGCTGGTGCGGTTTGATTGACTGAAGGATAATAAAAGAGCGTGTTGCTTTTTATAAGCATTCAAGATTCGAGCAGAGTTCTTCAAGTTCTTTTCAGGGAGCCATTCGTTATCTCCCGATGAATATCCTTTCCAGGAAATGAGATAGCATTGGTGAATGCCGGTTCCTTTGTGAGAAAGAATTGCTTCTATTTCATATTCTTCTTCTTCTTCGATAATGTCAGGTGGTGGTTCAGGGAAGTTCGGACCGTGTACGTCTGTTTCGCTGTAGGACGATAAGATGGAAGCATGGAACGTAGGATGAATTTTCCACTGCGGAGGGAGTTTGAGTGTGAATGTGATGGGTGATAAGACATTGATGATTGGGAAGGGTCCGTATCGCTTTGGCGCAAGTTTCTTTGATGGGAGTTTGAGTCTAAGATTAGCGGCAGATAGCCAAACCTTATCTCCAATCTTCCATGGAATGTACTTATCTCCTCGGGATCGTTCAGCCATTATTTGTATTGCAATATTATGGCAGGCGATTGCTTCTTCTCTTATCTTCTGCAGGGATCGTACTCGATCTTCTGCTGCAGGGACAGATGAATCAGGGATAAGGTGAGGGATGGCACGTGGTTCGTATCCCATCATCAAATAGAAGGGTGATGCATTCCTTGCATCATGTTTTCGGTGGTTGTGGACAAATTCGGCGATTGGTAGATGTTCTACCCAATCTTCAGGGTTGTTGCGGCAATAGATGCGTAGATATGTTTCAAGTTCCTGATTTAGCCTTTCAGTTTGACCATCAGTCTGTGGGTGATAAGCCGTAGATGGAGCGATGACGTAGTTGAGAAGTTGGGCAAGCTCCTTAGAGAAGCGAGATAGGAATTGTGGGCCTCGATCCGAGATGACTTTGTCATGGAGTCCAAATCGTCAGTAGACGTGTTTCAAGAATAGTTTAGCAACGCCTTCGGAAGTGATGGTTTTCAAACAAGGGATAATAATTACCCCCTTCATAAGGCCATGGTCTACCACGACCATGATACTATCAAAGCCTCCAGAGATAGGGAGGTCAGTGATAAGATCAACAGAGACCTGGGAAAAGGGCCGAGTTGCGGAGGAGGGGATCGGGGCAAGTGGAGGTCGAACAGGGTGAGTATCGGCTTTCATTTGCTGACAAAGGGCGCAACCCTCGACATATTTTCGAATATAAGAGCCCATGGCAGGCCACCAGGCTTCTCGTTTGACAAGTTCTTCAGTTTTGAACCTACCAGGATGTCCCGCGGTAGGATGATCATGATACCATTGCAGGATTTCGGAACGATGTGCCGGTGGAATATAGGCACAATTCTTAAAATAGAGGACGTTCTCCTCAATCTTCCAATCAGAGAGTGCTGATTTCATAGGTGGAAGGCATATGCAATCAAGGGCATCAGATGCCATTTTGAAGACAGTGTCATCCTCATTATCGTCTTTGCCGGAATCGTAGTCGGGTCGGCGAGATAGCGCATCAGGTGCTGCCAACTTAGTACCTGCAACATGATGTAGTTCGATGTCGTAAATAGACAAAATCAATTGCCAATGTGCTTGGTGATGGGTAAGCTTCTGTGCACTTCTAAAGTATAGAAGATTCTTGTGGTCGGTGAACACCAAGACAGGGTGTGGGTTTCCTTCAAGATAATGGCGCCATTCATTCAATGCCCGGATTACGGCAAGGAGTTCCCGATCAAAGATTTGATAATTGCGTTCCGCGGGGTTCAAGGACTGTGAGAGATATGCACATGGGTGATAAACACCATTCTCATCAGTCTGCAAGAGAACTCCTCCAGTTGCTATGAACGAAGTGTCGGTAGCAACAGCAAATTGTCGGGAAGGATCAGGGTTACAGAGTACCGGTTTGGATGTAAAGCGTCGTTTCAGTTCTTTGAAGGTGTCCATACATTTGGTTGACCAATCAAAGACCTTATCTTTCTTTGTTAATTCGATAAGGGGTCAGGCAATATCAGAGTAATGGGAAATGAACGTGTGGTAGAAGTTGCAAAAACCGAGGAATGACCAAACATCTTTTACAGATTTCGGAACTGGCCATTCGGAGATTCCCTTAGTTTTGGCGGTATCCATAGCAACTTGTCCGGGACGAATTATCATTCCTAGGTACTCCACTTCTTCTGCATCAAAGGTGCATTTCTCCGGTTTCAAGAACAGATATTCCTTTTGTATCTTCATCAAAACCCGTCTTGTCCGTTCACGATGTTCTGCCATAGTTGTAGAGAAAATCAGGATATCGTCCATGTAAATGACCATCCATCCTTCATTGATTTCCTGCTGGAAAGTACGATTCATGTATGCTTGGAAAGTTGCTGGGGAATTGCAGAGGCCAAAGAACATGATGTTTGGTTCAAAGAGGCCAAATTCTGTAGTAAAAGCAGCTTTCCAGCGATCATTGGGATGGATGCGAATATTGTTATAGCCGGACTGAATATCCATTTTCATAAAGAACTGTGCATTGTGGAGTCATGCGACAAGGGAGATAGGAAGTGGGAGCGGATAGGCGTTCTTGATCATCCAATCATTGATGTAGCGATAATCTTGACAGGGACGCAATTCTCCACTCTTCTGTCCCACAAAGAAGAAACCACTGGCTTGGGGTGACTTCGATTCTGAGATAAAACCTTTCGCAACGTTTTCATCGATAAACGTTTTGACGGCAGTGCGTTCTTTTTCCGATAGCGGGTAAACCTTAGATGTACGAGGGATGAAACCAGGTTTAGTATCAATCCGATGATCAATACCAGGGCGTTCAGGGGGTAGTTTGTTCAGTCTGTCTTTAGCAAAGACATCTGCAAAGTCGTGCAAATAGTCCGGGACCAATTCTTCAAAGGATTTCTTTTTCTTTTCCTTCTCATCCGTGGCAAATTCTTGAGCTTTGTTACTGTATTTCGGAAGGGAGATTGTGGAGTAACTGGGAAGTTGTTCGAGTCAGGAAGTTCCATCTCGTGTGAGAGGTGTATCCATGGATACTTCTTCTATGATTCTCATACTGATCCCATCAGTATCATACTCCACAAGAAATTCTCCATCTCCAAGCTCGTAAGAGGAAATCTCTCATACTTCTGGTGCGTGCCAGACATCTTGCATAGTGTTGAATTGGTCATCATCCTCGGTTGGGATTAGTGAGGGCACGGGTTCTTCTTCGTCGGGGATTTCTTCAATCGAAGCTGAAAGAGTTTTCGGAGGGACATAGAATTTGGATAATTTTGGTACATTGGTATCTCGCCCTGGGATCTCTTCTTCTGCTTTTCTTTTTCCATACTTTTGTTCTTCTATTGGTCGTTGCTCAATAGGTTCTTGTCCGGCCCGATGCTCGGGCTCAGATTCATTCTTGCGCTTCTCTATGCAGGGAATTGGTGATACTGATCGTGGCAGTTGTACACGGGGAATGGAATCAGTGATGCGCGGCATTTGTACATCTGGTTCTGGATTGTTGGGAATAGAAGGGACTACGAGGGGTCTCAGAAGTCGGGAGTATTGCCATTTCTTCGAATGACAATTGAAGGCTGGAGGTAATCCATTCTTCTTTTGATCTGTATCAATATCAATTTTGATTTCGTCTGATTTCATCGTTTGAGGGAGGGTTAATGTTTCAGCAGCCCAATCTATACTCGGGTTCATTGCTCGTAACCACGGAATTCCCAGAAGGATTTGATCTCTTCTTCCTAGTTTGGTGATATTGAATTTTCCATACATGGTTCGTTCATCAATCTTGACCACTAGGAGGCAGTAGTGCGTGATTGGTCCCCCTTTGATAAGAGTTCCATCTGCTGTAGTAACTCGAAATGGTGTTTTAAGTTTTCGTCGTGTGATTTGATGGAGTTTCACAAACTCTTCGGAGATGAATGTTCCTGCCGCTCCTGAATCAATGACAGCGGTGGTGTCGACAGATTTTAGGTGAGTGCGCGAGTGAAGAGTGATAGGGACACAAAGTTCTTTTCTTTCACCTACAGCATGCACAAGTCTTAGTAATACATTGGGAGAAACATACATTGAATCCTTGTTTCTCCAATTTGAAAATCCTCAATGATCCGTCTGACAGTTTCTTCGTCTTCTTCTTCTTTGACTTCAGTTTGTCGGAGCAGGGTCTTCTTCTTTCTGTCAGGACAGTTGTGAATACGATGTCCTGTCTTCTTGCATCCAAAGCATTGTCCCTTCTTCATGCATTCAGATCTCTCCATATCGGAGATTCAATCTATGATCATTGCATTGAAGTCTCGATTAGGGATGTAACGTGCATTTCCGTAGTTCTTCTTCTTCTGTTGTGGAGCATGACGTGTCCTCATGGCTTGAAGGCGATGATGGGAGTTGTCAATTGAAACACATTGCAGCACAACGTCTCAGAATACTTCTGAAACATCTCCTAGCGCGAAAAGCTTTGTAAGGATGCCCCAATTCAGGCCATCTTGGAAGAATTGAATCTTTGTTGCATTGTCGTTGATATGAGCCTTGGCTGCAAGTGTCTCAAAGTCAGCGATATAAGTGTGGAGATCTCCACTTCCTTGTTTGAGGTCCCTGAGTTTCGTGAGTGCAGTTCCCTTCGTGTCCACTGGGTTGAAGGCTTCTTTGAAGCTTTTCATAAAATCCACCATTGTCCCATAACCAACTTTTTGTCCGAAAGTGTCGGTTGATTGAGCATGGTCGAGGAATTGCTCTTTCCAGGATTTGGCATTCTTTCAGTCATGAAGGATGTTATGAAAATGATCTTCTGTTTGTCAGTAGTGTAAAGCTTTTCATTGATGTCGAAGTGCAGATTGCATGACTGGATAAATTCGTGGGAATTATCGCGATCTCCATCAAAACCGGTTGGTTGGCCGATCTTGTATTCGAATTCTTTGGTTGTCATGTTGCGGCGATTCGTCTGATGAGTTATACGTTCTCTGTGCCTACACGCACTGTCTTGCTGTCTGTCAGGGCTTGTCTTCTGTCAGAGGGCTTCTCTTGACAATCGGTCTAGCGTACGCATACGCTTATCTGCTTATCTAAGCAATCAGGGTTCAGGGTCGAAGACTGATAGTCGACGATCAGGTTGACTTTAATCTTTTGTTACGAACTGGGATGACGTCACCAGCGACAGTGAAAAGACACAGTCGGTCTGCTGGGAGTTCTACAATGTCCAGAAAAAGACAAGGTGAAAGTACAAGGAACGCGTTCCAAGTACGATCAAGGGTTTGGCCTCAAAGACAAATCTGAGAGGTTCTGCAAGAATAGAGACTAAGGCTAAGGAGTGCTTAGACTTAGAGACGATTCAAGACGACTTAGGTTGGAGACCTAAGCGAAGGAGATTCCAGGTAAAACCCAGTAAGATTAAAGTAAAGAATCTACTACAAGTACAATCGTGCTTAAATAGGCCAATATGTGCACACGGACCAAGAGAGACGTGAGAAAGTAAGTGCATATCCAAACAAGGAAGGCAACTATAGTACAGATGCATTGAGCATATGAGTCAGAGTCATGTGATATAATATACAAGTAGGGAAACGACGAGAGAATGAATAGGGGCACATACGATTGTAACAATGGCAGGATCTGAAGCAGCGACTAAATCAGGATGAATTGGCAGAGGGTATGCAAGGTGAGATGTGTCCTGAACTGAGAACCAAAGACTCCTGCACCCCGAGTCTCAGGTCTGAGCCAGAAACTTACAAGGGCTGGAGCCCAAGTGCAAGAATGGAACAGAGTTATATAGATAGATATACAAGATACAGGAGAAAGTATGTGCAGGAATATATCAAACAGGAAGCAGGAAACAAGCAATGATCAGACTGAAGTCTGCAGGAGTTGTACTACAAGGTTAAATACTATAGGTAGCATGCCAGAATGTAAGTGAGCATAGTCCAAGGCTATGTCTGAAGCATGTGGAAGTACATTAGTAAGTACAACAGAACATAAGGCTATGAACTCAGAGATGAAACTCATGGAATACATTATCAAGATGGAGGCAGAGATAACCAAAAGCCAGAAGCACAGATATAGTCTAAAAGGGGTAATGCGCAGGTGCCCAGGAATAGTCCAGACATGAAGTTGGATCAGATATGAACATGGATCAGATATGGACACAGATTGGATATGGACATGGATCAAATATGGATAAGAGTGGATGGGTGGCTCAGATAGAATGTATATGGATTAGATATGTGAACTGGATTGGATGGGTGGACTAGGATGTATAGATTAGGTGTCTGGATGTCTATGGATCTCATAAGATATGGGCTTGAATGCACAGTGTGACAAACAAAGTCATGCTGACTGTGAAACCCCCATTTTCCATAAGTGTCTCATTGCTGTCTACGGCAGCTACTGAACAAATACCTTATAGCGAGTAATAGTCTTTTCACTTCCATGGTACCATTCTTACTCTGTGGACCCTTGCCCCTTACCAGATCCTTGTACTGATGCCCTCATGTCCATTCCCATTCCAGCTAGATCCATTGGTGCATAGCTTATTCATTTCTGCTGTTACTAAACCTACAGCAGCACTTATATTACGCTCATGAGGCTGCTGTACAGCACTCCAGCACACCTCTTTGATAATATCTTGTAGTATGTCTCTATTTCACTACTGGTCTTGCCTATGTGTTCTGGCCACACATGATACATATTAAAAGAACTCATTATACATACCGTTACCATTACTTCCCATTACATCCTGTCTCTTGGACTTAGTTCAGAAATGTTTGCTAGTAGAAAATACAATATCTTTGAATTAGTTCTGTTTGAACTCACTCATTGATTTAACTGCCTGTAACTTAAAAGCTTGAAGTACCATGCTACTTTCGACTTCTCTACTTGTGACTGGTGTAACGAACATATTGGTGCTGGCCTTAAAACCCTATCTTTTGGTGCATGTTTCACATCTATAGGAATCTCCACCAGTCCAAAGGCCGTCTTACTCCTTTTAGCATTGCCAGTGGCATTCCACGCTTACCACACACTGTACTGACTACTGCACCACGTTCCATGTACCAATGTCCTTCCATGTCCTTGCCGCATCCGTATAGCTCCATTTGGTGTGTAGCTTGTTTTATGTTCATTATCACTGATTCCATGGCAAGCCTTATTACATGTTGCCTCGTGCTGCAACCGCCTCGCACTACGTTTACATATGGCAGTTACTGTACTTGAGCGCTACTGATTTCGCCTAACCCATTCCAAGTACATACAATTTAGGATATAAGCACCGCTTACCCTGCATGATACAGTACCTTATTTTCACCGTACTATAGGTCAGGATTAGTGTCTAGCTCTGGATCTACCCAGTAGTGGACTTAGTCTTTAAAGTTCCTTACCGCTCATTAATCAATTTTGCTCATTCACTGTTACCACTGGCATACCGCTAGATCCTTGACCCCTATTTTGACTGAACTTCATGCTCACCACTACTCTAACGCTGAGAGTACCACAGACTTCTTTACTGTTTCTTTGCACCGCTTGCACCTTACCGCTACCGCTGACTTTATCGCTCGTTATCGCTCACTCGACGCTATATTCACAAGCATTATCTCTACCACAGTAGCACCACTACATACGATGCTAGTCCTGGTGGCATCATCACTGACCGCGGCAACTTACCACTGACGACAATGCTATATTCATACATTGGTTTGACTCAAACTTGACTATACTAACAGGCATCCCCCTTTAGGGTTGAACGCTCTTGTTTGACAAGTGAAGCAGACTAGACAGAGCGCAAGACCACACATACTAACTTAGGAAGTAGTTTATCTACAGCCCAGTTAGGTTGAATCTTTACACCAGACTGCTGCCAGTAATCTTGCTAAGCCACTCCCTCTTTTACCGCCTCTATTGCTACTTCCTTTGCTCATACCAAGCTGCTGTAACCACTACTGCTACTGCACTGCCAGTAGTCACAGCATCTTTTCTCTGCAGGCATTTCTCTTGTCGTTGCTGCCACTAGCTTACTGCTACAGCTACCAAGACCACACAAGTGCCACTGATATCGTGCTAACACTGCTGACTTACCACAGCTAACTTCCACCAACCAAAGCCTTCCATTTATATTAGTTATGAATTATCATGAATTGTTGATACAGTATGCCAAAGTGCCACTGGCACCCACTTACATGTACACCAGGATAAAAAAATATTGACCCTTAGTATGGCAGACAAGTGACTTGGAAGGCACATCTTCACTCAGATTGTATCAGGATAAAGTCTACAGTAGAGAGGCCTATTCTATGTCTTGTGCATTGTACACAAGGGAAATACATTACATGTTCACTCTAACAACAACCAATTTGTCGCCATTGTGATCATTGCCATCAGTGTGAGCCCTCTTCCTTGGGTGGCCTCAGGTGGTTGGTGGCATGAGGTGGTTGCTATAATTCTAACATATATAAGCATGAGATACCATCGGCTCGGTGTCAATTGTGTCCACCCTGTCATGCTGTGCAGTGCTGATGCATGCTCTCACCTCATTGCGCAGCACTCTCACCCTATTGCAATTGCTTGCCATCCTTTTATCTTCCACCACTATGGTGACCAGCTGTACATTTCATGGATTGGTTGGCATTCAAAATGCTTCTAGATATCAATATGACAATAAACATTACTGGAAATATGATGGCTACATTGCTCTCCCTGACAGTGACTTAGCAGTTGCTGTGTTCACATTTGGAGCTAACACTGCTTCAGCTGAAGATGGTATCTATTTGATGCACGGACGCACAATGATTGGTTCTGCTGTAACTGATGAGGGCACGTCTACTCACACTCTACATATATATGCCAATGATGTTCGCTGTTTAATACTTTTCTGTCACCACACTTATGTTATTTTGACAGGAGTTACAACCTCTCGAGGATGGGAATCGTGCATTGCCAATTCTCATAGTAGTGGGGAAAGTTACTTGAAGCAATTTTTCATTGGAACAAGATCATGGTTTTGATATCGACATTTCTCAATATGTTTTTGCTCCTCAGAAAAACATTCGTGTCCATTGCTACTATCTGCAAGGTCATCCTTGGCTGTCAAAAACTCCTCTGCCTTCTGCTTCTAAGCATGTTGTCATTCAAGGCACTGTCTTGCGTATTGAGCAAGAGCGTTGCGTGCTTGCCGTCAAAGACATCGCTTTTGGACCTGCGGACAATGTCATTGCGGGCCCCACGTCAGATGTAGTTTCCTCTACGCCATCCAAAGCTTATGATTGGAGCAGTAAGAAAAAGAGGACACCAAAACTAAAGATGCCGCTGATAGTAAAGGTAAAGAAAAATCAAAGAGAGGGCGAGGTAATGATGATGAAGATGACATCATAGCTGATTCTACCTCTAAAGCTGGGAGTTCGAAAGCTGCTCGCATTTAAGTTACTTTACACTTCACTCTGTATCTGTTGACCTGCTATTCATGCCTCTTTCTGCTGCTCAAGATTGCAAACGTAAGCACCGTTGGCAATATGATTTTCAACATGCCCAACATGAAAGAATTTCATGATGTCAAACAGAAAACCATGAGGTTCATTCTCAAATTGCATTTATTCTCTTTTTTCTTCTCACTCCTGCAAACAGCTTGCAGTCAGAGAAATCTTTGCAAGTCCAGAGTGATTACCAACACTCCCTTTATTGACTCCCACTCCTGCTCTGCAGCGACCTCATTTAGCCACATGGTGGCAGCGTCTCAAACATCAACCTCCCACTCCCATAGTACCTGCCTCTTGGAATCGTCACTGCCCTCATTGCCATGCATTATTACTATCCACTGAAAAAGATAACTTTTGTTTGTGGAAATGGATCTCGCCTACTTCCTAGCCTCCGTCCATTACCTGCACGTCTTCATGGCTTATTGAACAGCACACAAAATGCATGACATATCATGGAGTTTAGCAGAGTGATTAATAACCTGTTCTCTTTCGCCGGAATTGGTGTGGTGGGCAGATTTCAAAACTTCCAAGGTGCAGGTCCTCCAGCAGTGGCATTTACTGGCAGGACGTATCATCTGATCCGAAACACCGAGTATGCAGATCATTCCATTCATTGGTTTTTATACAACGAATGTCAACAAGAATTCAAAGTGGAGCAGTTTGGTGTCCATGCCAACATTGTACAAGGTCTAAGTCAAGATCTACATGATGTCAATCCTTACGTCGATCAGCTCCAGCACTTTCATCAATCATCACAGTGTTGTCATCATGTGTTGGAGCTGAAAGACTTTTCCTCCAATAGAGATTTCGCAGCTGTCATGCACACATCAAATTCTACTGACATCAATCTGTGTTCTGTTGTTATCCGTCGGCATGGTCACCACAAACCAGAATTCATTAACATACTCTCCCGACACTATGAACCACTACACTATGTGCTATTATTTCCACATGGCGATGTTGGTTGGGGTATTAACCCACTTCCTAATTTTCCTAGATTGTCCCAAATTGATTGGTATCGAAGCAGGCTACTTGCTAATGATGATGAATGATTCATGCTATTTGGAAGACTGTGCTGTGAATATTTAGTGGATATGTATTCTCGCACGGAAGAGGAATGACTTTCTTACATCCTGCGTGAGAGAAAGTTCCATGCAGACGAAATCCATGATGCAATTGAACGTCACAGAGATGAAGAGCAAATGGACTCCATTGTCAAGTTGCCTGCCAGCTTCGTTGGATCATGTGCTTGGACTTCGGAACAAACTGCTGATGCAATGGCTTTTGGTTGCAAGTATGGCAAACCGACCTTCTTCTGCACCATGACATTCAACCCGGACTGAAGCGAAATCCATGAATGCTTGCGGCCAGGACAATCAGCGTCTGACATTCCCATTATTGTCGCCAGAGTGTTCAAGTCCCGTTTGGAAAAAGTGTTGCATGTTCTTCAAACCTCTTTTGGGACAAAGAAGTACATGATCAAGGTCATTGAATTTCAGAAAAGGGGATTTCCTCATGCCCACATCATATTTAAAGTGTGTTGGTGCATAAACTTCGCTACTCAGCATAACTGATTAAATATTACAGGTCAAACCTGAACCTCCTTTTGATGCATTGGATGATATTGTCTGTGCAGAACTGCCACATGACAATGTTGCCCTTCGAGCAAAAGTAGCGAAATACATGATGCACGGACGCAATTACTTATCACGTGCAAGCAGTCGTTGTAATAAAATGGAGAGTGCATATATGGTTTCCCACAACAGATACAGCCCACAACATCTGTTGATGATCATGGTCGGCTGCACTGGCATCAAAGACAACTTGAAGACAGCTGGGTTGTTCCATATTGTCCTGCTTTACTCAACTTTGCTGATTTCCACTTCCATTTCGATGTGGTTTACAATGCCAAGGTGTTCAGCTATCTCTACAAATATTTATACAAGGGTCCAGACATGGCTTTCTTTTCTGTGGATGATGATCAAATAGCAGATGAGCCCACACCAGTCAATGAAGTTGCAGACTACCAGAAAGCTCGATATCTCTCTGCTCCAGAAAGCAGTTGGCAAATTCTTGGATTCAAAATCATGCGGAAAGAGCCTGCAGTTGAACGCCTTTCGGTCCATCTTCCCAATGAGAATACACCTCAGTTTGGACGAGATGGAGGCCAATGATCGTCGACATCTCAACTGAATCGTTACTTTCTGCATGCAGAGGAACTGTCCCATCTGTGTTATGAGGAATATTTCGAGCAATTTGTGCTCTATCCCTATGATGGTGATGATGATGCCCTCACGGAACATGATTACCTGGAAAAAGAAATAGTGGGTGTAGTGAGAAAGAAAGCTACTCGATGGACACTCAGAAATAAAGTGGTTCGCATTGATACTGTGCCCATTCGAAGTGGTGAAGTATTCTATCTTCGCACTCTGCTCATTCACCGTGCAGCTACTTCTTATCATGACCTTCACACAATCAAGGGAATCACTTTTAGCAGCTTTCATGAAGCAGCTTGCGACTTCGGTCTGTTTGAGAATCAAAATGAAGGCCATCTCACACTCCAAGAAGCAGTGGATCATCTTTGCACTCCAGCTCAACTGCGTTTTTTATTCGTGCAACTATTGCTAGAGTGGTATGCTGCCATGCCTCTTTGGACAGAATTCAGAGACTCTATAGCTGCAGATCACATCCTCAGATTGGGAAATAATGTTAGTGGTTATGACCACACACTGCAGATCATCAACGACCATTTATCCCACTGTGGAAAACATCTCACAGACTATGGATTACCGATGGCATGATGGAGATCTTTGGAAGTATACAACGAAGAACTATACTTGCGGAGAAATGAAGCTGCGTTTCGCGCTCAAAGCAAAAACATGTATGATCAGCTGAACGCTGAACAACAGAATGTTTTTGATCAAATTTATCATGCAATTCAGAACCACGAGAGCACACCTTTCTTTGTAGAGAGTCGTCCTGGACAAGGAAAAACCTTCTTGGTGAAAGCTTTGTCCTCTGCATTACACGCGCAAGGAAAGATCATTTTAATCGTGGGGAGCAGTGCTCTCTGCGCGATGGCTTATGACCGTGGACGCACAGCGCATCATATGTTTGGCATACCTGTAACCGATGATGCCATCAATCTGCACTCCAAAATACAACCCTTTTTGCCATGTGCTGACCTCATTCGAGAGGCTGAAGCCGTGATCTGGGATGAACTTCCCATGATGAACAAAGCTGCTTGAGAATCAGTCGACAATCTCTTCCCATTGATTTGCAATCGCCCTCACACACCATTTGGAAGAAAGACCTTCATCACCCTAGGAGATTTTCGACAAGTTGCAGCCGTGGTGAGCGGAGCAGGAGAATTAGCAACACAAGCAGCTTCAGTGAAATCTTCAGCATTATGGCGCAAAATGCGAGTGCTTTCTTTGCATGCTCCCATCTGCACAGCCGCAGATCCTCAATTCACCACATTCATGGATGAAATTGGCGAAGACACCTCTGGCAGTCGACAAAGCCTTCCACTGTTACAGAAAACCACAGAAATCAATAACGCAATGAATTTTCTTTTCCCGCCACACATCTTAGTGGATGCTCGCGCATGCCTCGATTGTGCGTTTCTCTCACCACGAAACATATTTGTGGATGAATTCAATGACCTAATTCTCGATTTCTTGCGAGTGCAGCGCATGCAAACGCATGCACCTTGCGTGAACTCTGCATTCCCTTCGCATTTGTGTCGCAACTACACGGATTTCGGGACACTTTGCATTGCAATCACATTGCACTCGAATCTTCAATTGCACTCAGGTTGTGCACTTCACCCAGGTAAGCACAATTCCGGCGCCGCTATACTCTGGCTTAGTCGATACCTACGACGCCGTCGAGACTTGGACAATACCTCAAATCAAACTGAAAAATGCACTGTATGTTGATTTTTAAAAGGCTTCGTCAGCGCTAATTCCAAATTTATTGACAGTGATGGTCTTACTCTTCCCCAGAAGTCTCCGCTGTCGCTGCTGCCACCATCTACAACTCCAGTTCCTGAATCTGCTGCCGCGATCCCCCAACCTGATGCCCTTATCAATGAATTTATTGGTGAGTCTCCCGAGGCTCTGGTCGAGACTGTCATACCCCCCCTCGCTGTTACAACCACACCCAATGGCCAGCCCACCCCTTTGGTCTCTAGCATTCCAGTCAGCAGTGCCGTCGGGCCAACTGAAGTACTGAAGAAAGCCAGCAAGGCGCGTCCCAGCAGTAAGAAGAACGGAAGGTAAGTATTGTCATCGACGGTACCTTACATTGAGCGCACACATTGCGTGCTGTTGGGATTGCTTTACTGCTTTCGTTCCATCGCTTTTCTGCTGTGTTTCGACTGCTTTTCGAGCTGTGTTTCGACTGCTTTTCGAGCTGTGTTTCACCTGCTTTTGTTTCATACCATTCCATGCATTGTATTCGTATTTCGTATTTTGTACTAGTAGCTAAAAGCAATATGATATGAACCATTCTCGCACGATATAAACCGCTCGTAGAGAATGCAAGGGAGTGCCGCATCGTGTAGTACCAACTTGAACGACTCTCGCACGACGACGCACGATATTGACTCCTTTTCCATTGTGTATTCGTCCGGATTTCTTGTCGAGATCGTGCGAGGGCGGTTTCAGCTGGCGGTGCACGATGCGGCACTCTCCGGACGTCTCTCGCACTGTCCGATGTTCACTGGGGTCATTGCTTGTATCAAATATCTATCAACACAGTTGAGTGAAAATTCACCTGTAGGAGCCTTTGAACGCTTCAAAGAAGCCCTGGCAGTCTGCGTGATGGAGCTGGGAGCTGATCGACTAGTAGCTTTTGTGTCTTGCGCTTGAAGGGCAGTTTGTATTCGATCTGCAGAATGATGGTTGACCGAAGTAAAGACTTCTCGCGATCAATTGGCGTACTTCGGTCAGTCTTATCGATGGATTGGGTGTTCGCTGTACCCGCGAAAGAAATCACGGCGCTGGTATGGCGTTTTACCCAGAGGCCCAGCTGTATCCAGAGTATCCAGCACTATTCCAGTGGGGTGCACAATTGCTGATGAAGTTCCACTGTCATTTCGGTCATCAGCTTGATCATGTAGATTGAGATGGGCGCGTACCAGCAGTGGCTAGCTCAGGATGATTTTGCTGTAGATTGTTCCAGCGCTAACGCCTCTGTTTGTCCATCAGTCAATCTCATCGAGTACCGCGGTGCCAAAGAACTTACCTACGTGATAGCAGTTTAATTGAATTTGAAAAACTCTTACTTCCTTGAGATTGATGCTAATCTATTATTTGACATGTTTCCTTGTAAGTGGTGATGTGCTACAGTATATGCAAATATTAATGGCGTTCCCCAGTGTCATGATCATGATATATCCTAAGTCATATCTGGAAGAGCTGCTTCAAATTGTTTTGAACGAAGGTCATGGTACTTACCCCAAACAGTAACTTTACTTTATTCGCGAGATAGAGACATTTGACCTTGATTGACGTAAAACGAGGCGCTGGGCGCGGCGGAGCGACCGATTGGTCGGGGATCTCGGGATGCTGGATACTTTTGGTAAGCCGCCAGTAGTAGTAAACCGACGGGCTTACTGAATCTAACCACATATCTACCTGTCTCTTTTACATAGTGTCAGCTAGTCACGCGTCACAAACGTGATGATGACTTACTAAGACTTTTGTGCCATTGGTGGGCAACGATCCTACTGTAGCCGCGTGTGTGATAAGTGACATGAACGATTGTGCTATGACGTGATAGGTTTGACAGATTCACGGGGTTATGCCCGAAGTGGTTGCGGTGAGATCGAGACACAAATAATAACAAATATTTAAAATTAAATCGGTTGTTTCCGAATTTTTGGCTCCGACCTACAAGTCATTTTCATTGAAACATTCCGACATGTGAGTATCCCTGTGCGATTACACTTATAGCAAATAATTTAATTTTTCTCGATGAACGCAGCACGGAGAGTCTTGTTTCGTTCTTGCGCTTGAGTTTCTTGTAGCTCACATCAGTACGTTCGAGCTCATGGAAGATTGTTGTGAAATGGACAGATATGAATTAGTTTGTGAGGTGCATGAGCTCGTCCAAAAAATAGTCAGGGTTCTGCCTTACAAGACGAAGCAGGCAATTAATATCTTCACAATCGAGAGCACGCAGACGACCACCCATTGTTGTGCTAGGCTGATGGTTCACAACACCACCGGTTTCGCGCCAGAGCCTCAAAATCCGCAGGATGTCGCGAAGGCTCAGAGGGTTCCGTTCATAGAGTCGGATTGCTGCAAGTTTCAGGTCATGACTGATCTTGCGAAATCCCATGTTACGAAGATGATAATAAAGGGTAGTACAGTACATTCAGGTCACGTTATGAACAGATCAAAGCGCAGTACATATCATCGTGTTTACATTGAGCCGACCGAAAGGGTGTCCTTGCGATAAAAAAAGTTAAAAGTACGTGCATGAAAAGTATGGGAGATAAACATGTCATCGTTTCATTTGGAGGCGCGCAGAACAACGAGGACCCGTGGATGATGGGATGTTGTCGCCTGAAGGATGACCCAATCTCGACAACGATGCCATAGAGACCATAATCTCTTCAGGTGCATCAGGGGGGAGCTGAGAAATCCATTTTGCCAGGAGCGACAGGAGCGCCGCATGGGTCACGCCGGGGGAGGTGTCGTTCGTCTTGCTTGCTGCATCTAGAATTAAATAACGCCACTCCTGTATGATTTCACTGAATGGTGCGAAGAATGCAGTTGTTTTTGCCATTAATGACGTGTCGATGGGCGGTGCGAGCACATATCCCTGTTTGGATACCCAGCATGCGGAGCCCGATATTTCATATTGCTCAACCCACATGGGCTTCCTGTTCTCATCTCTCATCATGCCACATGGCCCGTCGAAGGTGGTTGCAAATTCGACGAAGATATAAAATAGTAACTCTAGGTCATCACTTGCTGAGTGTTCGATCGTCGCGTCCTCGTCTTTGCTAAGGGCATCCTCCCGGAGAAGGCGAATGGACATATAGGGCTTAGTACCCTTCAGACAATGTGCTCAGCCATATACCATGTCGTGTAAGCTTTACTTACCGTGCCCGGTGAACGAATGCAGTGGGTGCCTTGAGTAATCTCAGCGTGATCAAAGTCGATGAAATACCCTTGTCCATCATGGATTATGAAATTATTCGGGCAGAAGTCTCCGTGCAGGACGTGGTTTCTAAGCATTAGATCATGAGCTAAACACTAATGGTCAGTTTCAAGCTTCAATTTCAACCCACTCGAGACTCGCCCTTGACAAAGTCATGGAAGGCTCTCAGGAGCTCGGGCTTTGAGCAGTAGGACAAAAGCGGCTTTCCACAGGTGGTCAAAAGAAGGCGCCGGAGGAATCTGCGAACGAACTGGGGGGCACATACACCTTGAGAAGCTCGAATACGATACGTGCAGTCGAGCTCCCCATCGTAGAGGACATTGCAATCAGCCACGAGCCTGACTACATTAGGGATTCCTTCAACCATCCGGAGAACTGTTACCTTGTGGTTTTTCTCGTCCTCAGCGACCCAACAGTCTTTGAGTGCGTACCCTACTCCATGGGAGTTTTGAACGCGATAGCAAATGGTGCCGCGAGAGAAGAGACCTTGACTCTGCCAAAGTACGCTCATGATTGATAGATGGGCTTTATCAGAGCCCTCTACCCAACCTATCGCGTTGTCCCTCAGGTCGAGATGCGTGCCCCTGCAGGTTGGATCGCAGATATGCATTGTGGGATCGTACCCGAGGGTATTGGTATGCGCGAGTGTCAAGGTATTCAAAACCTCGAGAAGACGTACAGGATGTGCAACGACGGATACGGGGCGTGAAATGATAAGACCCGAACGATCGAAGTAGTGAAGGCGAAGCTTGTTGCAGGCGATACTAAAAATCAAGACGAATCGGCGCCAGGGTTGCCCTCGCATTAATATATACCCTTTGGTGGCGCTATCCCAATATAAAGGAGTTCTTGTGGTGAGTTCGCTTTCTGTGTGCTCGACCCATGTCATGATGTTGCACCATCGCAACGAGATGCCACGCAAATTGCCGTCTACCAGAATAATGTCTTGCTTCTGCGCAGTGGTGTTGTCCGGGATGGGTGTTTGAAAGAATGAGGAGAACCAGATACGCTTTGGCGGGCCGCCAACAACGTCCATGGAATTAAAAGGGAACGCGGGTGAGGGGATCGGGAAACTCTTCGCGTACATCATGTGCATAGCAGCTCGTATAGTGTTGAAGAGCAGTGGCAACTTGCCCTCCGACGTCTCCGATGTCAGAAGCCACTCTTTATTAAGATTCTTGTTGTCACATCCGTTGGCGCCAAAGATCTTGTCAATTTTGGACGTGGTGAAAAGAAAATCTGACCCCACTTCTCCATCGTTCCACGCGGCCACCGTGCTCATCAGTGCGCGCGGTTGTGTCTTCTGCGCCTTCTGCCATTTCTGCGCCTTCTTCTTCCTGCTAGGCCTGCTGTTTACCAACAGCGTCGGTTGGACATTCTTCTCATTGAGTTGCCACACCCCGCCCGCGCTACGGCTAGCAGGACGAAAGACAGGCCCTCCCTTAATCTTCTCTCTTGGCCCGTCAGATAGCGAATAATGAATTTTACTGATGGATTCTAGAATAAAATTGGTGTTTAGGACGAAGGTATCTAAAATAGACTTGACATCTTGGGGGAGCGAATTTTCTTCCCATAAAATGTGATCGACGAGTTCTTGCTCCACGAGCTTATCCATCATGCTGTTGTTCCGATATGCAGGGAGCGCATTGGTGGTATTACTGACCGTTCGGAAGAGGTGGTTGCGATAAGAGGTTGTGCTCACCGGCTGTGACAGCATCGTCCGCGTCATAGTCACCCTTGGGAAAGCAATGTTGACATTCACTGCGTTGAGCCGTAGGTTAGTCGGAAGTGGAATAGGTAGCAGTAGACGCCGTAACTACAACTACAATGACTTAGTCATAGACACCAATTAGGACAGCTGCCTTCATCCTCTGCCACGTACTATCAGATCTTCGAACTGTATATACTCGATGCCATCAACTATGGCGTCTCATTCAGATTGTTTGTACACACTGATCGCTTTGAATAGACGGCCTCGTTCGCTTCCCCATTGGCGCGATACCTGTAAGTTAAAATAAGTTTCATTTATATCAGGTATGTATTCAGAGTCTAGACGGGGTGCACGCACACCACGACATTTTTTATATATCTAAGTCCCCATCTTATCGCATCGCATCTCATCTTCCCACAGCCATCATGAACGACGACCAGGTAAGTCCACTCGTTTCCCATTCTCATCTGTTTTACTAAATGATTATCTTGCTCACAGCAAACTGTTGGCCACACGACGAGGTCGAATCGACGTCTCGTATGGTGCGACTGCGATGTTTGCAGATGCGCAGCTCCCACCAAAGGCGGCCAGAACATCCCCGCATATCAACGTGAAAACCATCGCCGCAATCAAAACCTCGGCTTGTCTGCAATAGCGCAACGAGGACAAGGAGCTTCAAGTTCTTTTCAACGTGACCGTGGAGGCCTCCAAGTCCCCTCTCGAGCGCGTGGGTCAGCCCCCCCTCGAGGCGCTCCTCCTCAACCTCGGGGTTCTGCTCCGCGATCTGCAAATTCTGGAGTGTCAGATTCTCGTTCTTCGGCGCCTAGACTGATCCAGCCGGTGGTTCCGCGTGAGGTGCCTGTTCCGTCTCGACCACCATCCCCGTCTCAACCAGAACCCATGGTTCTTTCACGCACACCATCTCTGTATGTTTTTTGTTGTATTTGTGCTTGGCTCACCAATGTTTTTAAGGTTTTCGTACATGGATGTGGACAACACTTATCCGGAACCGCAGGAACATGAGCATCCTCTATCAGCCACCCCGCCGCCACCAGACCCCTTGCCGCATGTACCATTATCTCCTCTGGCTGCCATGCCATCACCCAATTCTCCTTATCTTCGTGTCATCTCTTCTCCTCGTCCCCGCCCTATCTCTGTCATGCGCACGAGTCCAGTTCCGTTTGGCAGCCCAATACCGGTTGCCCATTCAATACCGGCACTAGTACCTCGCCAGATTCAACGGGCGGATTTGGATGCCGAAGCCCAAAACGCTCAACATACTGTAGCTCGAACGACTGTCTGCTTGTATGACGATCCGGATGCCGGAGACAACCTCCATAATGATCCACTTCTCCATACCGCGAGGGAACTCAATGGAGACTCAGAATCAGACAACGACACTCATCGAGCGAGGGTGCTACGGACACCTGCAAACTCACAGCACCATCAATTCCAAGTGCCCATACCCTTAGAATACGAGGCTCCACCCAGTGCGGCTCAACTTTATCGTGATAGCCATACTGAATGGTTTGGACGTCTTGTCCTGCTCTTGATTGCAGTCCTTCATGCCAAACACCGGGTATCATTTCGTGCATGTGCGCTGATCCTTTTCACGCTCAACACCATCCTCCTCGCACTCAATGTACTCCAACCAACCAACCCCCTTCCCAAAACGCTACACACGATCATCAATCGCTTCGATCTCCAGGACCGCTTCACCATCTATCCGATCTGTGGTAGCTGTCATCGGATCTTTCCTATAGATGCACCAATTGACACATTATGTTCCGATTGCGACAGCCGTCTTTTCAAACCTATTTCTGATAGACTTTTTCGAAGGTTAACAGGACGCCAGTCTCAACGTCCACCACCCATTTGTGCAGCACCAATTCAACTCCCATCACCGCCCCCTGCTGATTTTCTAACGCGGGGTGACAATAAAGACAGCTGTAGTTCCTGGAAATCCTGTCCCACGGTGCCTGGCGAGCTCAAAGATATATCAGATGGTGACATATGGAAAACAATTAACGGCCCAGACACGAGACCCTTCTTTTTGGACCCTGAAGATGACAGTGAACTGCGTATAGGTGTTACAATGAGTCTTGACTGGTGCGCTTACTTCATTCTATCTCGATCAAAATATTCATACCCTTTCTCTTCCCAGGTTTGGTCGTAAGACAAGTGTCTACGGACCAAGTTATTCATCGGGTGTTCTGTCCTTGTGCGTTTCCAATTTACCGCGAGCGCTCAGGTGAGTTATTGTTTGGTCGTTTGTGGATATCTGAATGATGGTTATTCCAGGTATCGAGCAGAAAATCTATTGGTCTGCTTTATGACTCCAGGGCCGAAGGGACCAACAGGATCACAGCTTCAGAACTACATAAGACTCGTTGTTGATGACCTCCTTCAGCTTTATGACGAGGGCATCATATATCATACTCCTGCATATCCACAAGGTAAGTTTCATTGATATACCAGTTGTATATGTATTGAAACAATCTGCAGGACGAAGAGTACGAGTTGTTCTGCTTGGCGTTGTCTGTGATCATCCTGCTATGTGCAAACTTAGTGGATTCGCTGACCACAGTCATAACAACGCGCCGTGCTCTAAATGCCACGTCTCACAAGATGATTTATTTTCTGATGAATCCCTTCGTAACGGTACGTGCCTCAATTAATCATGAGACCTTTGTAATTGTCTTGTAAAATTTGCAGCTCGTGATGGTGAAGCACATCGCCAACGATGTTACGAAGATAACGAGCTGTTGGACGACGACGCACATAAAACATTCTTCGAAGAACATGGTGCCCGATGGACTGAACTTGCCCGCCTCCCATATTTTGACCTTGTACGACAAACTATCATAGACCCGATGCACAATCTTCTTCTAGGTGCGTTTGAAATCCACGTGAGGTGTTATACTCTAATGTTTCTGCAGGGATCGTTAAGACGCAGTGGTACAATCGATGGATCCAAAACTCGGCGCTTCGTGCTTCAACCGATGCCCGAGCTGGTGAACTCGACATGATACACAAGTTCCTCGCCTCTGTGAGTGGACCCTTTGGCGAGGTGTGTATCAACCATACTGAACATTCACATAGTTTGAAGCACCATTATGGGCTGGTAAACTGCCACTCCGTGCTGGAGAACCTGCAGGAGGCTCGCTGACAGCTGACGAGTACAAATTTGCAGCGCTAACTGCATGGCCCATCATCGTAGGATACCCAATCATTTTGCTTTGTCGATCTCTCATTTCTTTCCTTAGATCCCAATTGTTTGGCAAACCTTCATCAACGAGTCGGACAAAGACTTCGAATCTGCACGGAAGCACCATCTCAAGGCCCAAGAAAAATTCAACACGGACTTTATGGCATGGAAGTCGCGTCAAGAACTTCCACAGGGTAGTGCGAACATGAGAAAGAGAGGTAATCGAAGCAAGGAGGATGCTGAACCCAAACCTCCGAAGCAACCTAATGTCCGCATGCAGCGTGACGAGCCGACTAACCTACTACGTCTATCGACTGCACTAAAGATATTTTGTGGGAGCTCCTGCAGCTTGAACTACTACCCCGGGCTGAAGTCCTACTTCAAGAGTATCTTCTTGAATTCAAACGGGTTAGCTATTTCTCCTTTGATACTCTGGCTAACTGTGTGCCCTTAGATGTATGGCGAAGGATCCATGAAGCCCAATTTTCATTGGGCCGTTCACCTCACCCAGCAAATCAGAGACTATGGGCCTGTATACATCTTCTGGGCATTCCTGTCCGAGCGACTCAACAAGGTTCTGAAAAGTTCTAACTCGAACAACTGGACAGGTGGGCAGGTTGAAATCTCGATGATGAGGGAGTTCATGCGTGCGGCACAAATTGATTCCATGGTCAGCGATTTCATATGCTAATAACTCAAGCTAACTTTCACAGGCTCGTGGCGCACTTCAAGCAACCCAAAGTCCCATCATCGAGTCGGTTTTGAAACGGATGCTCGGTGAAGGTCAGGAGGCCCTTGGGACAATTCAAGATGCCGTGAATGATACGATGCCGTGAATGATACGGAGCCTCAGCTCGATGGTATACTATTTTTGTACCTCGTATTTTTGTCGCTAACTCAATATTTTGACGCAGAACTACAAACCTACCTGCGTGTTCAACCAGAACCAGCATCTTTTAAGCCACAGCGACTCAGCGACAACGTGCGTGCGGCGTTCGCACAATACAACTCAACCCAACCATTCAGTGTGCACTATGCTCTTGATCCACATCCACACTTTGGGTCGTCGCAGCTACAAGAGTTTGCGCTCTTTCACGACTTTGCACTCCTGGATGGACGAAGGATCACGCCACTCTAAAAAAGCACTCGTGAGTCTGCTGGTTCATCAATCGTGAAGGTTTCGATCGGCGAAGTCTTCTGGTATGGTGAAGTCATTAACATCTTTAGTCATGCCCAGCATGGATTTGTCAATGGGACCCAGCTTCTTGCAGAGTTTAGATGGATGAAAGAGCTTCCCTTGTCTCCTGTGGACGATGACCCCTGGAGTGCATAGTGAGTGTATCGTAATTTCCTTCTGACTTACATTCATGCGAACATGCAGTCCCGAACTGGATGTTAGTTGTTTTGTTCTTGACGCATTCTGTACACCAGCAGAGGCCAACCCACCACCTTGTGTACTACCTTTCGACTGTATTGTGTGTCAGATTTCACGCGGTGTCGTTACTACGACAGATCCATGCATGTGGATCACAACGACCATGGACAGGCATCCGAGCAAATGAATTGTTCGTTTCGATATGTACATTAATTTTACACTGTGCAATCTACTATTGGTAACATCGTGCTAATGAAAGTTTGCATGCATTGAAAGTCCTTTGTGTGTTCTTCAGTCCATCGTGAGGTGTTTTATTGACCTTGTGACCTCTTTAGTGGTGTTCAGCGCCGCCGTTATCTGTTGACTCATCTCCCACTGTATTCCCCATGTTCTCTGGCTGCACTTCCTCATGATCTTGCCCGCTACCATCTGCGATGCCTTCCTCATTCTTTGCAGATCCAAATCCAGGTGGATCCGCCCAAGCACCCCACTCCTTCAGTTGTGCCTGATACTCTGGGTGATTCTTGTTCACTTCGAGCCACTCGGTATCTATTCCGAAGTTGTAGGGTGTGTAATCGGGGATACGAAGCAGCGCTCGGTTGGTTCCTTCAACCCGCATCGTGTGGAATCGTTTACGTTGCTTGGTATTGAGGGATGCTTTCCACAGCTGGAATAGCTCATGATATATATCACCGAGCTGCGATTCTAGGTAAGTGAGACTGTTTTTAGTTATGGAGCATTGACTTACCTCCTGTGATCTCCAAGGATTTTCATGAACACCATACCATCCATGTTTGTATCCGCTGGAAAGCCCTTTTCCTTTCCCATCTTGATTCTCCACTCGTCGACTGATTCACCATCATCTTCAGGTCCAGATGCCTCGTCAGACATATGATCCGCATGGATCATATTGATAGGATCCACGCCATGAAGTTCAAAGTATTTTGGGCATGCTGTTGTCAACTGGTCAGCTTTCTTTTTCAAGTCTGTAAGTCATTTTTTTCTTTATTTAAAAGCAGACATTAATGACTAACCTCTTTATGATGCTGACTCCAGTGATTCTTTTGCTGGTTGGTGTTTTTAGCTGCGGCCTTCTCGCGGTCATTCTGTGCTTTCCACTCCTCCTTGAATCCACGGTACATGTCTTTAGCAAACATGAACAACAATAGCTTATTCCATTTAACCTTGCGGTTGCTCAGGGAATCACTAAGTGTCGTACTCTGTTTGAAAGGTGAGGGGATTGTGTAGTTGAAAGGCTCACAAACTCACTCCAAGTTCTTCCCAGACAAGATGCATAATCTTTCTGAAAATCATGTGATTATGGTTGTCATTCATGGTCGCCTCAAAATTTGGTGTTAGGTAAATTTTACCAGTTGTTTCATTCTTGCACTCATCATCAGGGCTTGGCCATGTTTTCCCTTCAGCGACATTACAGACATGACAAAATTTGGTCATGATCAAGCGCTATGTGTGAGGTGAGTTTCTTTCTTGGTTTGTGGGCAAGACCAATACTGACCTTGAGATCTGCTTGCACCTCCCGAGCAGTTGCAGGTAGCTTCCCCCAAGCACCTGTAACATCTTCGGCATCATGGTCAAATTGACCTGCGCGTGACTCTGCATCATTTCCCTCTTCGCATGCATCTCTTCGCCTTTGCCTTTGAGCAATATTTGAGCCCCCCCAACATTGAGTTGTGTGGCCATGAGTAGCACTGCTGGTCTGATGGTCAGGATGATATGATTGCCCTCAAGGTGTGCAAGTCAGTCGTCTGTCTGCTTGTAGTGTTCACGCTGATCTTCATGCATGTTGTATAGGATGTCAGCGAGCTCTTCAACATTTGCCAGAGTTGAGTTTCTTGTGGCAGGGGATGATGCACGACAGGAATAGCAGCCATTTTGAGATGACGAATGGCTGCTGGTAGACAGAGAAGAGGCATTCCTATCGCGGCTGCACACTGGACTTCTCAACCTGTGTCTTCTGTCACATCCACGATTATTGTGAGGAGAGGACGAGTGCTGCTGCCTTCTCTGTTGCTGTCGAGAGCTGGATGCAAGTGCCCTGCTGTTTTGATGATGCTCAGACAGGCATGTACTACTAATTTGGAGGGAAGAAGGTAAGTTTTTTTGGCATGTATGCAGCATACATCCACTCACCTGATATTGTGCCCTTGTGTGCTGTTATTTGCAGCAGATGGGTTTGCAGATGGCATCAGCTCATGTGGACCATCCCTATTTGCATCATGAGGTGTATGCCTTGAGGCCGAGGGACTGTTCGAGCTATTGAGAAGTGTTGGATTGATATTCGAGTTAGCTGGGGCCATATACACTTCCGGGGTTTCCGCAATCATTCTCTTCAAGCTGTCTGGCCAGCTATCCCACACTTCAGGTGCTATAGCAGGGCGGCGTCTCAGCATATTTCTGCACTGATTCTAGGATGGCAGGGGCAAAAGGGGATCCGAGCACACAGGGGGAATTGAAGCTGGATGTGAAGCAGGCACAATAGTATATTGAGCATGTGATGTATTCATAAATATCAATATATTCATTATTTTAACCTTACATTGTGTGATCTACTTGAAGTATAATAAGAAGATATTCAGATGTAGCTAAGACCCTCTAGCTGTATCTCAAATAGACAATCTAGTGTATGCTAATCATTATTTACATAGGTCATTGAGAAGGCCCTCAAGTATGTCATGTCCTTACACATGTGTGAGGCTACTTCAACACTGACTAACAAATCTATTTTCATGTCTACCTACCTGAGTTTATCTTGCATAAACACATGTACTTCAAGCACCACTAGCCTGGGTCTTCACACAGTGCATGTCATATCTAGCCAGCAACATCAGCTACGCCATCTTGTTTAGACCATCTGTAGATCCATATAGCTTTGAATGGACGGCCTCATTTGCTTTCCCATTGGTGCAATATCTGTAAGTTGAAACAAGTTTCATTTATGTCAGGTATGTTCTCTGGAGTCTAGACGCGGTGCACACACACCGTGACTTTTTTATATCTAAGTCTCCATCTTATCGATTAATCATCTTATCTTCCTGCAGCCATCATGAATGATGACCAGGTGAGTCTCCTCGTTTGTGCTCAAGTCCTTCACTAAACAATTCATCCACTCACAGAACACTGTTGGCCACACAACAAAGTTGAATCAACGTCCCGTATGGCGTGACTGCAACATTTGCAAAGATGCTGATCCCACCAAAGGTGGCCAGAAAATTCCTGTATATCAGCGGGAAAACCATCATCATGATCAAAACCTCAGCTTATCTGCAATAGCGCAATGAGGACGAGGAGCTTCAAGCTCTGTTCAACATGGCCATGGACTCCCTCAAGTACCCCCTCAAGCACGTGGGTCAGCCCCTTGAGGTGCTCCTCCTCAACCTCAAGGTTCTGCCCTGTGATCTGCAACTTCTGGAGTGTTAGATTCTCATGCAGTGCCCAGACTGACACAACCAACAATTCTGCATGACACTACCATTCCATCTCAATCACCATCCCCATCTAAACCAGAACCCATGGTTCTTTCACACACACCATCTCCATATGTTTTGTTTGTATTCATGCTCCATTCACCAAAAATTTTCAAGGTTTCCCTACATGGATGTGGACAGCGCTTATTCAGGACTGCAGGAACATGAACATCCTCTATTGGTCATCCCGCCACCACCCGACCCTTGCTACCTGCACCACCATCTCCTCTGGCTGCTGTACTATCACCAAGCTCTCCTTATCTACGCATCATCTCATCTCCTCATCCCCACCCTATTTCCATCATGTGCATGAGCCCAGTCCCATTTGGCAGTCCAATTCCTGTTGCACAGTCAATACCGGCGCTAGCACCTCACCAGTCACTTACCCAATCACTGACTGCCTGTCAACATAAAAAGGCAACAACATGTCCAGTATCTCCTGTTTGACGAGAGAACTCAGATGTTGAGATATGGGATGCCAACCAAACTGTGTGTCAGATGACTGTTGGCTTGTATGATGATCTGAATGCTGGAGATGACCTACATAACAATCCGCTTCTTCATACTACAAGGGAAGTCAATGAAGATTCAGAACCAGCAGAGGAGACTCGTGGATTGAGGGTGCCTGCAAACTCACAGTATTGTTAATTTCAAGTGCTCACACCCTTGGAATATGAGGCCCCACCTGGTGCAGCTCAACTGTATCGTGATAGTCATACTGAATGGTTCGTGTGTGCTATCCTGTTGTTGATTGCAGTCCTTCATGCAAAGCACCGGGTGTCATTTCGTGCATGTGCACTAATCCTTTTTATGCTCAACACCATTCTACTTGCACTCAATCTACTCCAACCAACTGACCCCCTTCTGGTAACACTGCACACCATCATCAATCGCTTCGATCTCCAGGACTACTTTACCATCTATCCAATCTGTAGTAATTGTCATCAAATCTTTCCTATAGATGCACCGATTGATACCTTATGCTCTGACTGTGACAGCCATCTTTTCAAACATATTTCTGACAGACTTTTTCGAAGGTTGACAGGCCGCCAGTCTCAACACCTGCCACCCATATGTGCTGCTCTAGTTCAACTCCCATCGTCCCTCCTTGCTGACTTTCTTTCGTGGGGTGACAACGAAGACAACTGTACTTCTTGGAAATCCCATCCCATGGTTCCCAGCGAACTCAAGGATATATCAGATGGTAATATATGGAAAAAAATTCAAGGCCCAGATAAGGCATCCTTCTTTTCAGACTCTGAAGATGGTGGAGAACTGTGCATAGGTGTTACAATGAGTCTTGACTGGTGCGCTTCATTCTGTATTATTCAACAAGTACTCAAACTCTCTTCTAAGGTTTGGTCGTAAGACTAGTGTCCATGGACTAAGTTACTCCTCGGGGGTGTTATCATTGTGTGTCTAATCTACCATGAGCGCTCAGGTGAGTTGTGATTTTGTCATCTGCATGCATTCAAATGATAATTATTCCAGGTATCAAGCTGAAAATTTACTGATCTGTTTTATGACTCCAGGGCCAAAGGAACCAACCAGATCACAGCTTCAGAACTACATGCGACTCATTGTTGATGACCTTCTTCAGCTCTATGATGAGGGCGTCATCTATCATACACCTGCATATCCACAAGGTAAGTCTACTAAAAAGCTAGTTATACATATGTACACTGAAACAATTTGCAGGTCGAAGGGTATGAGTTGTCTTCCTTGGTGTTGTCTGTGACCACCCTGCTATGTGCAAGCTTAGAGGATTTGCTGATCACAGTCACAACAATGCACCATGCTCCAAATGTGACATCTCACAAGATGATATGTTTTCTGATGAATCCCTTCGTAATGGTACATGCTTCAATTTTATAATTGTATCACCTTCATAATTTTCTTGTAGAGTTTCCTGCCCATTGTAATGAACATATTGGCACTGGGCTTAAAACCCCATCTTTTGACACTCATCTCACGTCTATAGGAGTTACCACTTGTCCATGGCCATCTTACTCCTTTAGCATTACCGGTGGCATCCCATGTTTACTGCACACCATACCGACTACCACACCTCCTTCCACGTACCAATGTCCTTCCATGTCCTTGCTGCATCCGCATAGCTCCATTTGGTGCATCATTTGTTTTATGTTCATTATCACTGATTCCACAGCAAGCCTTATTACATGTTGCCTTGTGCCGCAGCGCCTCGCGCTATGTTTACATATGGTGGTTACTACAGTTGAGTGCTACTGATCTTGCCTAGAGCATTCTGAGTACATATGATTTAGGATATAAGCACTGCGTACCCCGCACAATACAGTACCTGATTCTACACCATTGCATGTACTATAGGTCAGGATTATTGTCTAGCTCTGAATCTACCCAGTAGTAGATATAGTCTTTAAAGCTCCTTATTGCTTGTTAATCTATCACGCTCATTCTCCGTTACCGCTGGACTTTTGACTGTTATTTTGACTGAACTTCTCACACACCGCTACTTTACCACTGAAAGTACCACGGCTTTCTTTACTGTTTCTTTGCACTGCTTGCAACTTTACCATTACCGCTGATATCATCGCTCGACATCGCTCACTCGACACACCTGTTTCTGACTATCTCTCAACCATGGTAGCACCACTACACACAATGCTAGTTCCGGCAGCATCATTGCTGACCGTGGCAACTTACCACTGACCATGGCGCTTTATTTGCACTGAAGTTTGACTTGAACTTGACCATACTAATAGGCATCCCCCTTTAGGGTTGAACATTCTTGCCTTCGAGTGCAAGACTCACATACTAACTTAGGAGGTAGTTTATCTACAGCCCAGGTTAGGTAGTATCTTTACACCGTGATGGTGAAGCACATTGCCAACAGTGTTATAAAGATCACAAGCTGTTGGATGATGATGCACATGCAGCATTCTTCAAAGAACATGGTGCCTGGTGGACTGAACTTGCTCGCCTCCCATACTTTGATCTTGTGTGACAAACAATCATAGACCAAATGCACAATCTTCTACTAGGTACATTTCAAATCTACAAGAGGTGATATGCTCTAATGTTTCTTCAGGAATAATTAAGACACAGTGGTACAATTGATGGATCCAAAACTTAACCCTTCATGCTTCAACTGATGCCCGAGCTCGTGAACTCGACATGATACACAAATTTCTTGCATCTGTGAGTGTATCCTTCAACTATGTGTGCATTATACTCAATGTGTACATAGTTTAAAGCACCGTTATGGGCTGGCAAACTGCCACTTCATGTTGGAAAACCTGCTGGAGGCTCACTAACAGCTGATGAGTACAAATTTGCAGTGATAACCGTTGGCCCATCATCGTAAGATATTTAATCATCTATCATTATTATCTAGCACCACTAATTTACTCTATTAGATTCCAATTGTTTGGAAAACCTTCATCAATGAGTCGAACAAAGACTTTGAGTCTGCAAGGAAGTACCATCTCAAGGCTCAATAAAAATTCAACATGGACTTTACAGCATGGAAGGTGTGTCAAGAACTTCCGCAGACTAGCACAAACATGCAAAAGAGAGGTAATCAAAATGAGGACACTGAGCCTAAACCTCCAGGGCAACCTAATGTTTATATGCAGCATGATGAGCCAGCTAACCTACTATGTCTATCAACTGCACTGAAAATATTTTGTGGAAGCTCCATGCAGCTTGATTTACTACCCTGAGCTGAAGTGCTACTTCAAGAGTGCCTTCTTGAATTCAAATGGGTAAGCTGTTTCTTCTTTGATATCGATCATGGCTAAGCATGCACCCTTAGATGTATGGCAAAGAGTCAATGAAGCCCAACTTTCACTGGTCGGTTCACCTTGCACAGCAAATCAAAGACTATGGGCCTGTTTATAACTTCTGGGTGTTCCTGTCTGAGCAACTCAATAAGGTCCTGAAAAGTTCCAACTCAAATAACTGGACAGGTGGGCAGGTTGAAATTTCGATGATGAGGGAGTTCATGCGTGCAGCACAAATTGACTCCATGGTAAGTGGATTCATATGCTAGTACATCAAACTAACTTTCACAGGCTCGTGGGGCACTTCAATTGACCCAAAGTCTCATCATCGAGTAAGTTTTGAAATGGATGCTCAGTGATGGTCAGGAGGCCCTTCAAGATGCCACAAATGACATGGAGCCTGAGCTGGATGGTATATCCTCATACCTCATCATTTTCATCACTGACTTGATATTTATTTTAACACAGAACTACGAACTTACCTATGGGTTCAACCAGGACCAGCATCTATTAAGCCACAGCAACTCAGTCATAACGTGTGTGTGGCATTGTTCACGCAATACAACTCGACAAAACCACTCAGTGTGCACTATGCTCTTGATCCAAATCTGCACCCTGGGTTGTCGCAGCTACAAGAGTTTGCACTCCTGGATGGATGATGTTACGAACTGGGGTGGCGTCACCAGCGACAGTGAAAAGACACAGACAGTCTGCTGGGAAGTTCTTACAATGTCCAAAAGAGGACAAGGTGAAAGTACAAGGAACGCGTTCTGAGTACGATCAAGGGTTCAGCCTCAAAGACAAGTCTAAGAGGTATCCGCGAGAATAGAGACTAAGGCTAAGGAGTGCTTAGACTTAGAGACGATTCAAGATGACTTAGGTTGGAGACCTAAGCGAAGGAGATTCCAGGTCAAACCCAGTAAGATTAAAGTAGGGAATCTACTACAAGTACATCGTGCTTAAATAGGCCAATATGTGCGCACGGACCAGGAAAGACGTGAGAATGTAAGTGCGTATCCAAAGAAAGAAGGCAACTATAGTACAGATGCATTGAGCATATGAGTCAGAGTCATGTTATGTAATATACAAGGTAAATGAAGTAGAAAAATGAATAGGGGCACGTACAATTGTAACAGATGAAGGATCACGCCACTCTCAAAAAGCACTCGTGAATCCTCTGGTTCATCAATTGTGAAGGTTTTGATTGGTGAAGACTTCGCATATGGTGAAGTTGTTAACATCTTTAGTCATGTCCAACATGGGTTTGCAAATGGGACCCAGCTTCTCACTGAATTTCGATGGATGAAAGAGCTTCCCTTGTCTCCTGTTGACGATGACCCCTGGAGTGCATAGTGAGTACATCATAATTCTCTTTGGACTTACATTCACATGAACATGCAGTCCTCAACTGGACATTAGATGCTTTGTGCTCGATGAATTCTGGACACCAGCAAATGCCAACTCACCACCTTGTGTGCTGCCTTTTAACCATATCACCTGCCAGATCTCATGCGGTGTTGTTACTATGACAGATCCATGCATGTGGATTACAACAACCATGGACAGGCATCCGAGCAAATGAACTGTTTGTTCAGGTATGTACATTAATATTACACTGTGCATTCTCCAGTCCGTCATAACACTTCTGATTCCCTAAGCACCATCCATGTTCTCCAGCTGTGGTTCCTCATGATCTTGCCCATTATCTTCCTCATAATCTTGTTCAGTGTTTGTCCTACCAGTGGTATCTTTTGCAGATCCAAATCCAGGTGGATCTGCACATGCACCCCACTCTTTCAGCTGTGCCTGATACTCTGGATGGTTCCAATTCACTTCGAGCCACTCAGTATTGATTCCAAAGTTGTAGGGTGTGTAATCAGGGATATAGAGAAGCACTCGGTTAGTTCCTTCAACCTGTATCGTGCGGAATCACTTGCATTGCTTGGGATTGAGAAATGCTTTCCACAGCTGGAATAGTTCATGATATATGTCACCAAGCTGCAGTTCTAGGTAAGAGAGCCTGTGTTTACCCTAGGAGCTGTTGACTTACCTGCTGGGATCTCCAAGGATTTTTAACAACTTCCATAAACACCATACTATCCATGTCGATGTCTGTAGGAAAGCCCTTTTCCTTTGCCATCCTGATTCTCCACTCGTCAATTGATCCACCATCGTCTTCAGGTCCAGATGCCTCATCAGACATGTGATCTGCATGGATGAGATCAATGGGATCGGCACCATGAAGTTCAATGTAGGTTGCACGAGCATCTAGTTTAGTATCATCTAGTTGTATCTTGAGTAGATGACATGGTGTATGCTAATTGTTATTCACATAAGTCGTCAAGCAGGCCCCCAAGTATGTCATGTCCTTACACATATACAAGGCTACTTCAAAGCTGACTAACAAATCTATTTTCGTGTCTAACTACCTCAGCTTACCTCGCTAAAACCATCAGGGAATTGACCTTACAATGACAAAGCTTTACCTTGCTTTATCATCTTTAAAATAAGTGAAATCAGTATCATTATGATAGATCTGTAGACAATTCATTATATACCCAGAGTAACATGGATGGAATATGCCATGTCAATCTTTGTTATGGAGAAGGCACTTTTTATCACAGCCATCTCCTTGTTAGCCACAGGCAATTTGTACCATCAGCTAAATACAGGGCAAACATTGCCAAGCACTCAATTGAATCTACATTTGGCAGGTGATGGTCCATGCTTGTAGCTTATGACTAGCATGCTACAATCCACAATTAGTATGACAATTGATATCACTTGACAGGTGCTTGTAAGGAAAGATTCTACATGTACTATTAGCCAAATCAAACATTGGTTTGGGTGCTGGTCATTCACTGCAAGGTAAGTTTAAAATGGTGTGCCTCCCCAAGTCCCTCTCACTGGAAGCAGCTTACAGCTGCTTGCAGCCCTCTCATGTGGGGGCAGCCTGCACCATTGGTATCATATTGCTAATGTGCAGCAGGGCACCATCAGACCAGGCCAAAATGTAATGTCCTGAGCTGGTCCTGAGCTGCAAGGTAAGTTTGAAATGGTGCGCCTCCCCAAGTCCCTCTCACTGGAAGCAGCTTGCAGCCCTCTCATGTAGGGGCTACCTGCACCATTGGTATCATATTGCTAATGTGCAGCAGGGCGCCATCAGACCAGGTCAAAAAGTTTATGGCTGATCTTTCATTCCAAGCTTGTCATGATGATGCCAAAAATTTGAAAATTGGTCTCAGCTTCATACTAAATACATATAAATGGATGCTCTGATATGTGTATTATAATGATAGTAGCTCTATTAGACAAATGACAGGAACATATCAAGCAGAACCTCCATCTGTATCCTTTAGAGCAGCTCTCTCTTTGGCGAATCTTAGAGAGGGCACTGTTTGTTTTGAGAGGTCGCTTGGCTGCTGAAGAAGTTGGAAATATCTGACTAAATTGCTATAAGAGTTTGAATATTTCTCACAACATGCATGTTGACATACCAATTCCACCAAAGTAATAGTTCTGTGACTTCCCTGCACTCATCTGGGTCCTCCAAAAGGTCAAGAATAGAGTGATAGAATGTTTCTGAGTATGTGACCATGTCAGTGCATGAGAATACTGAGGATGAACAGAGTGTGAATTGAATCTATGTCAATAGTTAGTCACAAATAAATGATAAAGTGAAGCACTATAGAAACCTGGGTGGTCACATATGCTACCGAAGCAGATGTAACAGTAGTCATACCATGAATTCTAGCATTTCCTGCATGTGTTGCCTTGGGTACTTTGTCCACTGAACTTGGCAATGTAAAAATATGCCTGAACACCTTGTCCAATAATTTACAATAAGCATGTGTGTATTCAAAATGCACACTCACATTCATAAGCAAGCGGCTTTTAAGAAGGCCGCTCCAAGGATCCTCTGGATCAAACACTTCATTGGCATATACAAATAAAGGCCACTGGTCTCCACTGACGACAAGTTCACTGCTTTGCAGCCTCTGTTTTGTGCTAATCAAGTATCAGTGATTGGTGTCTAAATATAACAATTTAAATAGCTTACTCTGCATCATCCCAATCCAACTCAGCAGGACAGAGTAAGCGACCAGTGAGAGGGTGATTGAAGCCCCGACTGATTTTAGAATTCCTTGGTAAAGGAGGCACTACTGCTTCACCTGCTGGTGCTGTCCAATCAATGATGACTGGTTTCAAAGACTTTATATCCTCCCCCCTTACACAAGCCGCTCCCTTGCCAATCTTCTGGGATAAGTAAGATTATGACTGGCAGACACATGCGACTCACCAGTTCTCCAACATGAATGAGTTCTTCCTCTGAGCCTTCCTTCAGCCGTTCTAAGAGCCCCAGATAGGAATCCAAGAGCTTTTCAAAGACTGAGTGTTCCCGGCACTCCCTGACAGCTCTATGAGGGGTCCAGTAGTAGAAAATAAGGCAGTATTAACTCAGCAGAAAAATCTTCTATGGACATGTCTTCCAGTTGTTCTAATATTAACACTCCACTTGTTAAAAGAGAGGGATAGTTGCAGAGGGCAAAAACAGTGCGATCAAAATGTCGTCCATGTGAAACAAGTGGATTGGTTTTCAAGCTAGGCTAATGTCAGTGTGCAAAATTCTGATAGGTTTAAGATGTACGCTTTCTTGGGAGGCCCCAGCTGAAGAGCTAATGAACCCCTCTTGCGAGGTTCAGTTGAAGATAAATTGTCCTCATCCATCTGAGTGCGTGCACAATTGTCTATCATGCCTGGTCCTTTCATTTATACATGATTAGCCAATTGACTGTGGCAGAGCGCCAACAAATGACTATGAATGCTGAGTGTCACATCATAAGTATGTCAGCTCTCTAATAGGTATGCTGTAAGACCTCTACAGCTCCTTACGTTGAGTGTATTGGCGATAACAAGCACTAATTTGGATAAGACGTCAATTCATTGTAACATATAAAGCATACCTTCAGAATGTATTGAAGTTGTCTGAGGCAAAATGCAATGATCAGTGACATTGAATGGTTGCAGTTTGAATCTGAATTTGTGGTAAGCTCGTCATCACCTCATTAAACGCACTTTGCATGATACCTTTGAAGGATTGAAATTGATTTGAAGACTGAGAAAAGAGGTGAACCGGAACTGGGTAATCTATGTTCATTCAATGTTTTCCTTCATAAGCGTTTAAAAAAGACTCACCTGTCCACTAAACAGAAGTTCCTCTAATAATGGCCATGCACATTCTAGTCAGCATCCAAACAATGCCCATACACCCCAAGTAGTTGAAGATATTGATCTCCAATAATGCCTTGCAGAGGCAGAAAAGAACTCTAATCATTTCTATGAGTTGTACAAGAAATACAGGTTGAGATGGTTAGAGGAGATTCACCACGCAAATGTTCTAGAGAAGTACGCACTGCCTGATGTGGACTGCTATGCCTCTGCTCAGATACAATGGGATGTGCCATCTCCATTCTTTGGTGACACTCTAGGTGAGGTTGCAAAATTAGAACAACACTTTTAGGATCACACTAAAACTTAACAGATGAACTCAATGTGATAGCAGGGGGAACTGGTTAAATGCATGTCCAAAACTGTGGTCAAGAAGTGAAAGGAAGGAATGCCAAGTAGCAGTAGTACTAGTACTGAGGAATTACTAAAAGTGTTAAGCACAAAGTAGATGATCAGGCCTTCTGAATTATCAAGAGCATAGAAGTATCACTATTTGATCACTGCCAAACTTCTCAATGAAAGTATTCATGTGCAGCCCAGCCGTTACGCCCCTCCTTCCACTTATCAAAGCCATTATCTGTATGGAAAACAAACAAAGCCCTCCTACCCTCATAGTGCATGTTAAAGTGAGTGGTTTCAGAAGAGTGAAAGATGGCAAAGTCACCACAACCAATCTCTAATACCAATCCCTGCTCAAACATGACCAAAGCCCCTCCCATAAATTTACCTAGGGGTAAGACAAGACAGAGGTCCTTGTTGAACCTGTCTCGATGACCCTCTGTGGTCACATTGAGATTGAGGACAAGGGAGAGGAAAGGAGCCACTGGTAAGCATTCTCCACCAGGAAGATTCTGGCCAAGTTCCACCAGAATGTCATACTCCTCTGGCAAAAACTCCTTCATCTATGATGCGGTGAGCACTAAGTTGAACATCCAAGAAGTGTCACTCACCACCATTTCAATCCACTTGAATAGTTCACCAAACGTAAGGATGAATATGGGTGGATGCATTGTCTCCCTGTCAGATCTAGCATTGGCATTAGAGTACAGTGTTGTCAATACAATGACCTACCACAGTCGAGTAGCGATTCCAGAGCGAGAAATGTAGGCACTGGAAGGGACAAAGAAGAGTCTTCTCCGCCAGCTTTCAAAGGTGGAGGTGGAACCAGCGTCTTGCTCCACTTGAGGCGCATCTTCTGAGCAATTAAACTTGCGAATGTGCAGAACTTTCTTGCTTTCAAAGCAGGCAAGCAAGCTACTGGTAAGGCCAAGGCAAATGGTCTCTGGTAGAGAGGGACAGATGAAAGCCATGAGACTGCTGTCTGAATTGTGTAAATCAAGCATATGACTGAAAACATGAGCTCCTGCTTAAAATGTTCAAAAGATGAACTCACCCTTTCAGAATGTGCATTGGTATGCATACATATCCCCTATGGCTTCTGTAGCCCTCTGGATAGAGTTCGCCCAACTTAGTTGAAAGCATCAGTGAGACCACTGCATCACAAAATTTGGAGCTCACACACCTTGTTGCCTAGATCATCAAGATTGCTAACAATTTCCCCTGCCACTGCTTTCACCCACTCATTTTCCGTCCATATTGCATTCTCCTTCCTGTTGTTCTTAGCAGGGGGTCACACATTGTTACAATGTGAGTGGTCAAAAGATGTTTGGATGACTGTAATGCAGAAGCTCTTCACCCCACTAGGGCAACACATCAAAGATAAGTGGCTAGTTATGCCCTTACCGCTGTAGCGAGCAAAGTCATGCTGACCATCAAACCCCCATTTTTGACAAGTGTCTCATTACCATCTGTGGCAGCAACCGAAGAATTCCCTTATAGTGAGTATATAGCCTTTTCGCTCCACTAAGGCAGAACTGTACTTCTGCCATGAACCCTTACTGGATCCTCGTGCCGATGGCCTCATGTCCTGTCCAAATCTGTCTAGATCCATTGGTGCGTAGTTACTTTGCTTCCACCATTACTAAATCTATGGCAGGATTTACCTTGCGTCTCAAGGGGCCGCTGCACGCTGTGCGCCTCTTAGTTAATACCCTGTGTATTTTCTTTCTCACTACCGGACTCACCTAATAATCTTGTACGTGCTCGAATATGTTAAAAAGACTTAACATACATACTATTACCATTACTTCCCGTTACATCCCTTCACTTGGACTTAGTATCAGAATGCTCGCTAGTCACAATCTATTTGCCTTTGAACCTTTCTCCATTTGAATCTCGCTCATTGATTTAACTGCCAGTAACTTTACCGCTCGAAGTACTGCTCAACTTTCGACTTTGCTACTCGTAACCAGACCGCAGCCAGTGATCTCGCTGGGTCGCTACCTCTCTCATCAACTTTCTTGCTTGTACGGAACTGCCACTACTGCTACCGCACTGCGGATAGTAGTACTATATTCATTTTGCAGAAGCCACTTTTGTTCTTGCTCTCGCTAGCTAACCGCTACAGCTATCCTTACCGCGCGAGTACCGCTGACATCGCGCTAGTACCACCAATATACTGTTACCGCCGCTAACCTCAGAAGTCAAAATCTTCATTGCCTTTTTAGTACTTTCTTGATTCCTTCGCATTAACTTAGAAGGAATTGTTTCTATTGCAGTCCTCTTGGGTCGAACATCTCACTCGCACCTTCAGTAGGATTATCGTTGTGCTTATACTTAGGCCAGCGGTAGTTTCTTCATTTCACCGTTAATGACAAGCATCTGTTTAGCAACATCTGGTTTGCAAATAGCCCAGGCTCCCATATGACTCATGACTAGTAGGTCAACAGAAGTTGGGCGAAATCCTGATCCCAAACAGAGTCTAATGAAACTGTTCGTCTCTGTTTGGCCACCAAATTTGAGTGCCATTTGAGTGCAACTAAATTCAAATTTTTTTGCCTTGTCATCGGCATGATTAGTGCAACATGTGTGACCATTGATAATAGATATCAGCCCTACAAATTTAAAATGCCTGTTACCCAATCTACTCCTTGTATTCACCCCAGGCGCAGACGTGCATGTCCAATGGCACCTAGGAAGAAAGCCCCTGAAAATTCAGAAAGTCAGGAGGGGGATTCTAGATGTTTTTGGACACCAGCAGATGAAATGGAGCTCATTGCATATATCAAGGACAATCATGCAAAGGGCAGTGATGGACTCAGCTGTGACAAACAATTTTGGAGCCAGGCTGCCGCTCATATCGCCCCAACTACTACTTGTGGCGCAGTGAAAACAGGTGATGCCTGTTTATCAAAATGGGCTCACATAAGTGTCTTATTTACTACTGCAAGAGATATTGGATATTGATGATCATCTAGCTCTGCTCTATGTACTATATTGTTGACAGAGTGTCACATTACTCTGGTATAGCATGGAGCCAAGAACGTGGTGCTGATATCATGGCCAAATCTGAGGGGATTTGGGCTGATATTGTCAAGGTGAGTCCTAGCATTATTTTTATCATTTGAATGTGCTGACACTCGCATCATTCAGAACATTTCAGGTGCAAATCATTATAAAAGCAAAGGCTGGGCACCATATGATGCTATGGCAGAACTTGTGCCCTCAAAGGCTTCTGGTCAGAGTGCCTTTCATGCCCTCCTACCATCTAGTGCTGTTTCCATGCCCTCAATCGCTTCCAGCAGTACAGCTTCCCCAACTTCAAGCTTCCGCAATCTCACCATGCAGGATCAGGAACACATACTTGAAGACCTTGAAAAGTCTGATTCAGACAGGTCAATTGTCATGATGCCTCCACCTGCCCCCCCCTTTGATGCAGCGCAGCAAGCTCTCTTTGCCCCTTCTACACCAGGCACCTCCATAAGCACCATCTCTCAATTCAAACCCCAGTCAAAGTTTGCAGGAAAATGCAAATCCAAGGGTAATGACAGTGTGAGGTCCCTCACTCATCCTGCAGGCTCGACAAAGGAGGCATCAGTCAGCGGAAAAACTGCGAAATCCTCATGTGTCAGCATCCCTAAAGCTTTTTAGAAGGTGGGTGATGATATACACGACCTCAGTTCAAACATCGGTGTTGCAGCGGTCACCCTGCAAACACATGCAATGCACACTATTTCACACTCAGTTGAACCTGTTCTTGTGCGCTGCAGGAATGCTATCAACCTGTTGATCAAAGAGGGCCTACAGGACAATGAGGTAGTAAATATTGTCAGATGTTTCATGTGAGACATTTGTCTCGCTGATTCGTACTTGGCTCTCAGTGGGGAGGATAGTATATGAAAGCTTTACTTACAGGATCTCTTGTCAGATCAGTGGTACTGTACTCAATGTAGTACCTCAAATATACTATCATTTAGAGCGCATTCCTCAACAAAATATCTACTTGAAAGTAAAACTAGTATCATTCCATGGCCATTTGCTCCCTCTCCCTGGCTTGTCTGATAATGTTGTAGTCTTCCCACATTTGAAGTGCAATGGCTTCACAGCGATCATTTGCACGAGTGCATGACTCTTCAGTAGGAGGGCCTTCAGCAAGTGCACCGGTGTCATACAGATGCTGATCATTGAAGTCAATGTTAACTTGACGATAGTCAAGCATGCCATTGGGATCATGAATGTGGATGACATTGTGCACCAGGCACAATGCTGGAGGGATGTGGGCCTGAACACTCATGGTATAATGAGGGGGGAGTACAAGGATTCAGAAGCAGTGTAGTGAACAAAGTCACGCTGACCATGAATGTGCTGTTTTACACAAGTGTCTTGTTACTGTCTACAGCAGCTACTGAGAAACCCCCTATAGCGAGCATTACCCCTTTTCGCTTCACCGGTACCGTTTTCACTCCGTGGATCCTTGCCCCTTACCGAATCTTGCTACCGATGTCCTCCTGTCCATTCCATTTCTGTCTAGATCCATTGGTGCGTAGCATATTCATTTCCGCCATTACTAAAGCTACAGCAAGACTTACCTTACCTTCTGTGACACCACTTGCTCGCTGCGTGCCTCTTTGCTGAAAATCACAGAGTACATCTTTATTTTGCTATCATTCTTGCTACGTATTCTGGCCATTCATGGTACATGTTAAAAAGGACTCTTCGCACATTCCAGTACTTTTACTTTTTCCTCTATGGTACACATGGTACTTAGGTATTGTCACCACTACTGTCTCTAACGGAATAAAGTCTTTCGTCGAAGTTACTGTCTCTGGAGAATTGTTTTACTGCTGCATGCATCACTCTTTACCGCTTTCCCACACTTCACCGCTTGTGCTATGCTTTCCTGCGCTTCATCACTACACCTCACCACTTGTTTTACCGCCAGTTTCCCATGTCTTACTGCAGTTTTACCGCTACTTTACTGCTATCTTCCTGCGCTCTATCGCTACTTTACCGCAACTTTCCCACAGAGTGGAGGTCACCGCTAGCATCTCACTACCTCCGACAGCATTCTCGCACCACAGGCTGGGCATTATTAGACTATACTAACTTAGCATTCCCTTTAGGGTGGAATGCTCTTGCCTTGCAAGTGAAGCAGACTAGACAGAGCGCAAGACTCACATACTAGCTTAGGCCATGGTTTATCTACAGCCCAGGCTAAATTGTATCTTTACAGCAGTTCTTCAGGACACCAAATATGTGCTCAATGATGTTTTGGAGCATAGCATGACATAGATTGAAGAGTTCCTTGTAATCACATGGACTAAAAAAAATAAGTATCAGTATAATGCATTGTAGAAAGGGGCTACATACTCAGAATGGCCCCTGCCCACTCAGCAAGATGATAGCACACTCCCTGATAGGGGATAAGCAGCTCATCACAAGCTCCAAATCCAGCATCTGCAAGGTAGTACTTATCTGGGGGAATGCTGAAGTCAGTAATGCGAGCATGGTAATAAACACGTGCATCAGCTGCAGACCCTTCCTAGCTGCTCAACATGTACAAGAATGACATGTTGAAACTGCATGCGGCCAGGCACTTCTGGGTCAACTCACCCTTATGATTGTGAGAAGCATCACACTCCTTGGAACTGGGGTGACAGGAGATGTGAGTGCTGTCTATGGCACCAATTGCATCAGCAAAGTATGGGTAGAATTTTGGTTGCTGGAGGATTTCGAGCGGTGTCAGACTGTTGGCATCAGGCAGCTGGACATATAGTGAATAAATAGGGGGGGAGGAGAATGCATTTAGGACCCATTTAAAATACCTTAAAAAATCAGGCAAGTTAAAAATATGAAATAGGGAATGACATACTTTGATATTGTATCATTTGAGCGCTGAAAGCACTCTCCAATATGATGTACAGAGAGACCTGTAACACTTGCATACAGGAAAATGGCAAGCTGCTCCTCAAGCAAAATGTTCTTTGAGTCATGATATCCATATTCACAAAGTAGATTTAACAGGATTTGGAATACGTGGAGGCGAACCCCAAGCTCATTCCGAATGCAGTTGGGGTGTCCAGTATGCAAGATATTGATATATATGGCATACGGTGTCCCAGTGTGCACTGCCAGGGTTACTTGAAAAATGGGAAACAGTGGTAACGGCATACAAAATATCAGGACGACTGCCGAGGGACGCATACATCAGGGATCCCACAGCTTCTCAGTATGGAATGTGCTTCATGGCTGCATATTCAGTGCCTGTAGATGGGGACTGACCAGAGTGTAACTTTGTGCTAGGTTCCATCGTATTTGACATGGGCTTCAACTCCTCAAAACCGAAATGTCGAATAATTGAGTCAAAATATGACTTCTGGGAGAGGGAAAGGGTGCAACTTTTGCGGTTTCACATCACTTCAATGCCTAACAACCAATGCAGCTCCCCAAGGTCCGTGATTTCGACATAAGCGCATATTTTGTCTTTGAGTTCCATGACGAGATGAATTGTTGACACACCAATAGTGCAATCATCAATGTGACAAGTTCACTGGATGCTGACCATGAGAAGAACACAGTTTGGTCAATGTCACACTGCATAAGTCCAAGCTTGTCGACCAATATCTCCACCAGCTTCTGATACCACCTTCTTCCACTCTGCTTTAGTCCTTACAGGGTCTTGAGCAGATGACAGATCTGGTTGGGGTGCTCTTTCAACTCGAATCTGGGAGGCTGACACATGCATATAACTTTGTCTTTGGTGAGTTCTCCATTGAGATAAGCTCCCTTGATATTGATCTAATGGAGTTCAAGGTCTAGCCATGCTGCAAGGGCAAGAACGGTTCTGATGGACGCAAGATTTGCTACAGGTGCGTAAGTGTCAAAATAATCCACGCCAGGAACCTGTGAGTATCCTTGCGCGACTAATCAGGCTTTGTAGCAGACGATATTTCCAGCAGCATCTTTCTTTGCCCAGAAAACCCATTTTGACCCGATGAGGTTCACACCATTTGGGAGATCTGCAAGCTCCCATGTGCCTGCGGTTTGAAGTGTCATCAGCTCTTCATAGATGCCAGCTTCCCATTGGGCCCAATCAGGGCACTTATTTGCTTCAGCTAGGGACGCGGGTTCTAGGGCTTCTGCATTAGCTGTTACTTTGCTTAGTGCCAGAGCTAATTCCGTGGCATCATCCTCTGCCTCCAGGATGGCCATTAACTTATCAACAGCGGCTTCCTCTCTTGATTGCTCTGGTTTTTCTGTGACCTCTGCAGGAGCAGGTAACTGGACGCCTTTGGGGATGGGGTTGTTGTTACCGACGATGTCAAGAACTCGCTGGCTCGGTTTTTTAATGCGTTTTGCAACCATGTCAAGTATCGCCAAAGTTGTTGGGATAGGAATCTTGGATTTGAGGATAGTGAATGGGGTTTTGGGGGTTGTTACTGGCAGAGTTTGGGTAGGAGGTGTAGGAGGTGAGTTGTCTAGCGACGGTATCATCGCATTTGGACATGAGTCATCATTCTCCCCCTCATGTGGTACCATCGTTACCTGTGCAGGGTCCCAATAAACATTTCTTTCCACAGTAACTGTGCACTTTGATGGCCAATAGATATGGCAACCATTCTCACTTGCTTCATCAATACCCACCCAATATCCTTCATCGACACGACCAGACAGTTTGTCGCTGTGGCCCCCCTTTACCCATACAATGGAGCCCCAAGTACAGAGACGACTAAGGTTTGGTTTCTTGCCTGTTGCCACTTCAAGTGGGGTGCCGCCATCAAGGGCTTTGGTTGGAGTTCAGTTCTTCAGCCAGACAGCATGTCTGACTTCTTCTCCCCAGAGAGTGCATGGAAGACCACTATCATGAAGCATAGCCCTAACTTTTTGCAGTAGTGTGCGATTAAGACGCTCAGCAACACCATTATGTTCTGGTGTATCATGGGCAGTCAGCTTCTGTGTCATTCCAGCAGCTTGGAGGTGTGCAACAAAAGCTTTTCCCATATATTCTCCCCCTCGATCTGAATAGAGGGTTTGGATGCGAGCACCATGCTGATTTTACACCAGGCTTCAAAACCTTTATAGGCATCAAGCACTTCGCTCTTCTGGCGCAGGAGATGAAGGTAGGTTAGACTAGTCTTGTCATCTGTAAAGCTGACATAGTAGTGTCTTCCTCCTAGAGTTGGTATGGGGCGGGTCCCCACAGATTGGTGTGGACTTCTTGCTCGAACTCAGTGGCTCTTTCTCCCTGTCGTACTTTAGTGATAGGTTTGCAGGTAGCTTTCGCATAGATGCACATGTCGCAGAAGGTTGGTTCACCTGGTGAGAGGTCGACTTTAATTCCGGATACGAGTCCATTCTCCACAAGGCGACGTGCAACAGCAGGGGCAATGTGTCCCATCCGCTTGTGGAGTTCCATCACTGTGATGGTTTCCTCGACCGAATCTGCACTATCCAAGTGTGGTTCATGGAGAACACAGTACAGGCCTCGTTCTGTCTTTGGGATCTGCCCGATGATGTTTTCTTGAGGGTCGTGGATGACGCACTTGCCATCTGTGAACACAGCAGAGTATCCTAACTCGTCAAGTCGACCTATGGAAATGAGGGTGTATCCGACCTCCGGTGAGAACAATACTTCAGTGAGTCTGAGCTTCAACGTATCCACACCATTTGGGACCTCAACAATCATTTCTCCTATACCAGTCGCACTGAAACATTGTTTATTAGCAGCTGCGAAAGGTTTTTGGGGAATAGCGGAGAGGGTTTCAAATCTCTCTTGATATGGGGAAATGTGCCGTATAGATCCAGAGTCGTATAACTCGATGACTGGGCCTTCTTTGTGGCCATTACTGGCTTCAGCGGCAACCTCAACGAAAGAATCTGTGTCGCTTCCACTGCTAGGAGCTGCAGGTGTAGTGTCCCAATCACTATGCGAAGGTAAGTCGTCTTCGTCTATCTCAGAGAACCAGTCATCATTGCTAATGACAAAGGTTGATCTCTCATCAGCATCCTCATCTGACGATTCCATGGAAAGGAAGGTGGGGATAGAGGATGTGGATTCGTAATCTGACAGGCTATCAACAGCAAATATGCCATCCTCAGAATCATTGTCATCTGCCACTGCATTCGCAGAGCCACCTGCTTGGTTACCACCAGTAGCGGGTCTATCTGGTTCGGGGCAGCGAGCTTTAAAATGCTCACACAAGCCGCAGTTCCAGCAAGGTGGATGTTGCCGTCCACCATTACTTCTGCCTCGACTTGACCCACGGTTTCCTTTATGGAAACTGCCCCATCTACGATGGGGTGTGTCTGTTAAGGCCATTGCCTCATTTGCCCCTCCAGTCTGAGGGTGAGAGGAGATGCCCCCACACGAAGGGCGGCTATCCTTACGATTTTGCCGTTCAGCCTCTTCAATAATGAGCGAAATCAAAATGTTGGGGTCAATTGTTTTGGTCATGCTATAGAGGCATGCAGTAGCAAGCTGCCCAGATGCAAAGCTGGCTAAGTAGTTGGGAAGTGATTGAATGATCATAGAACAATGGTCTTTCTCCTCAATTTTGATGCCCACAGCAGATAGTTCGTCGCATTTTACACGCAGTTCATTGAGGAACTGATGCACATCACTTCCAGTGGCGCACTTCAACTCAAGGAATTTGGTTCGAAGGTCCGTTTGTGCATATGCGCCTTTTTCAGTGTACTCACAAACAATTTCTGCCCACATACATAGTTGTGACATTGGCGAGATTATGAACACGAAGAGCCGTGGAGTCAGGAATTCGTTGGGTGAGTAGATGTTTTGTGAGGTTTTCGTTCTTCTGCCATTTTTCAGCAACAATGACTTTTGCGGCAGTTACGGGCGAAGCAGGACAAGGACAGGATCCATCGAAATACTTCCATAACTCCTTGGCCTCGACAGCAATTTGAAAATGCAATGAGAAGATGGCCCAGTTGGAGCCCTTTAAGTCAAGCTTGGGTACGTTCAACAGGAGGGTATCCGTTGTGACAGGAACGGCAATGGACATCACGAAAAGAGTGGATTGTTTGGCAGGGAAGGTGAGACGTAAGGCTATTAGAGCTCAGGGCTCATAACTTAAAAGATTAATACAAATCGCGCAGGTCTGTAATAGACAGACTCTCTCAGATCATGCATGTGAAGGCAAATGTCTGAGGTAGTAGCTCGAACACAAAGCAACTAAATAGATTGCGTGATCTTGTAAGTAAGTGAGACTTTTGGACAATGAGAAAAGGCGCTGGCCATAGCATACAATAGATTTAGTGAGTACAATAGGAAGAAATGAAACAAGATCACATAATGGAACACATACGAGTCACTGGACTTCGACAAACAAAAAACAAGAGCAGACAATGTGGCGCTTCGGCTGCAAGCGCACTTGCTAATTCCAACAGCATCATGGTATTTTACAAGAGTATGTGTTATCCTTCATCAGTAAATCACTTTGTTTCTGTGGGCTCTGTACAGCTCTGTACAGAAGGGACCAAGCTGTGACCAGCCATTTTTTGGTGGTGGGAAAAAAGGTGTTTTACCGATGTTATCAGCGTGACATCGCCCATGCTGACAAAGCAAAGAAATTTGAATTTAGTTGCGCTCAAATGGCGCTTAAATTTGGTGGCCGAACAGAGCCTTCGGCACCCGGATCTCAAATGAGGCACTTACGAAATCACTTCTTTGCGCCCTCGGCAATGTTCTGTGGTACGTACCTACACAATCACCTTCTGACTCATCTCGACAAGTACCGGTCCAGGAAGTCCCGATCGCGTTTCCTTCGAATTTCTAAGTTCGTCTGTCCAGGGAACTTGGCTTCGACAGACAGTATGGCTAAGAGCGATCCCTCAGGAAAACTCGACTTGCCGATCGAAACTCGTTCGAATGGCCTTGATCCCATGGCTGATTGTATCCCATGGCTGAACTCTCGAACTCGATACTCTACTGCCGCACTCCATGCCCTGCATATCCTGCATACAAAATCAGTAATACATGGCCATCCGTCTGTTATCATTGCATTGCAAATCTACTACCAGGATAGAGACTGGATGCCGGGATATTATTAAGCTATGAGCTTGCGAACTAGGTCAGACGGCACTACATTAGTACATACAACATCCTTAAAATTACTGGTACGCCCGTCTCATCAAAAATTTAAATATTAATGTGGAATACTACGAAACCAAGTACGGTCCCGTCCAAAACGAATGGATTTTATATTCGCCATTTGCTCAATATATATATAATACATTTCCATTGTGTGTATCTGATAGTCACTCCGACAGTACGTTTATCGCGGCGACATTCCAAATGTCGGAGACTCGGAGGTATGTCGTTGGTGCCACCGCCTGTCAGAAAATTCAACTTATCATGTGATGTCTGGATTCAGTAATGTTGGTGACTAGGACGGCTAGTCTGCCAGGGGTCTTTTCGTTGTGACTCTGAATGACTGAGGCTTTTAATTATGTACACCTTCACGAGGCATATAAGGGGAAATTGGACGCCCAACTCATTAGGTGAACGTTATCAATTTGTCATATCATGCTAGTTGGTTTTCAGTGAGGTCCACAACACTGACTACCACGCGGACGATGCTGCTACAGCCGCTGCTCAAGCAAACTTCTGATCGTAATGTCTTCGGATCGGTCAGTAACACCAATGCACTCCCTGCACCTCGGAACAAGATCGCCATGGATAAGCTCTTGGAGCAAGAACTCATCGGTAAAGTGCTATGGGAAGAAAAATCGCTTCCCAAGGGTGTTCTCTCTATTCTAGATACCATCATCCCAAAGAGCAATTTCACTCCAGCATCTCTCAGTGAGATCCACTATTTATTGAGGGGGCCGGGACGCAAGAGGATTAAGGGAGGGCCTGTCTATCGTCCTGCCGACACTTCCTCAGACGAGTGCGGGTGGCAATTCAATGAGAGGAATGTCCAACAGAAGCCAATAGTGAAAACCAGGTCTGGTGAGAAACAGAAGACGCAGGTGGCGCAGGAGACACAGCCGCGCGCACAAATGAGCACAGCGACGCCCGCATCAATCGGTACAGATGTGGAGGAGTCGGATTCTTCTTTTACAACGCCCGAATCCGAAAAGAGCTTTGGCGCCAAAGGATATGACAACAAGAATTCCAAAAAACAGCAGCCCTCGGCATCGAGTACGCCAGAGGAGAAGTGGGCCCTGCTTTTCAACACCATACAAGGTGCTATGCACCAGATATATGTGGAGAGTTTCCCCGATCCCTCGCCTGCGTTCCCTTTTGATTTCATGAACGTTATCGATGGCCCACCAAAACGCATCTGGTCCTCCAGATACTGTCAAACGCCCGTCCCGGACAAAACCAATGCACAGAAGCCAGATATCGTTCTGGTAGATTGCAATCTTGACATGGAGTGGCGATGGAGAAACTTCATCACTTGCATAGAACTTTCCATGACCGACCTGAACCACACAACACCTTTATACTGGGGAAGCGCCACTAAAGGATATCTGCTACTACGAGAGCAACCCTGGCGCCGGTTTGTCTTGCTTTTCAGTATCGCATCCAACAAGCTTCGCCTTCACTACTTCGATCGTTCGGGCCTTATCATTTCACTCCCCATCTCCATCGCTGCACAACCTGTGCGTGTGCTCGAGGTTTTGAACACCTTGACGCTCGCGCATACCAACACCCTGGGGTACGATCCAACAATGCACATGTGCGACGACATCTGCAAGGGAACGCATCCTGATTTGAGAGAGGACGCGATAGGTTGGATAGAGGATAACAACACAGAAAATTTGTCCATTATGAGCGTGCTTTGGCGAAGCCAAGGGTTCTTCTGTCGCGGCACCACTTGCTATCGCGTTCAAAACTCTCATGGGGTGGAGTACGCACTCAAAGACTGTTGGGTCCCTGAGGACAGGAAAACCCATGAGGTAACTGTTCTTCAGATGATTGAAGACATCCCGAATGTGGTCAAGCTCGTGGCCGATTGGGATGTCTTCTATGATGGGGAGCCCGACTGCACGTATCGTATTCGAGCCTCTCAAGGTGTATGTGCCCCCCAGTTTGTTCGCAGATTCCACCGGCGCCTTCTGTTGACCCCCTGTGGAAAGCCGCTTTTGTCCTACTCCTCAAAGCCCGAGCTTCTGAGAGCCTTCCATGACTTTGTGAAGGGCGAGTTTCGAGTGCGCTGAAATTGAGGCCTGAAACTGACTATTAGTTTTTAGCTCATGATTTAATGTTCAGAAAACACGTCCTGCACGGAGACTTGAGCCCGAATAATTTCATCATTCATGATGGACAAGGGTATTTTATCGACTTTGATCACGCCTGGATTACTCAAGGCACCATCAACGGCATTCGTTCACTGGGTACGGTAAGTAAAGCTCAGAATTTTCATGGTATTGGGACATGGCTGAGCACATTTCCTGAAGGGTACTAGGCCCTATATGTCGATCCGTCTTCTCCGGGAGAACCTTCACAACGAGAAGTACACGACGATGGAACACTCACCAAGTGCAAGTGATGACCTAGAGTCACTATTTTATATCTTCGTCGAATTTGCAACGACCTTCGACGGGCCATGTGGCCTAACGGAAGACAAGGACAAGAAGCTGATGTGGGCTCACGAATATGAAGTTTCGGGCTCTGCATGCTGGGTACACAAACAGGGCTACGTGCTTTCACCGTCCATCGACACGTCATTAATGACAGAAACAACTGCGTTCTTCGCACCATTCAGTGAAATCATACAGGAGTGGCGTCTTTTAATTCTAGATGCAGCGAGCAAGCCTCGCGACATCACCCCTGGCGTAACTCATGCGGCGCTCGCGTCTCTCCTGGCAAAATGGATCTCTCAACTCCCCCCGGATGTGCCCGAAGAAATTATTGTACCTGTGGCATCGTCGTCTACATTGGACCATCCCTCAGGCGACAACATCCAATCATCCACGGGTCTTCGTCGTTCTGAGCGCCTCAAAAATAAACGATGACATGTTTATCTCACATACTTTTCATGCACGTACTTTCATGTTTTCTTACTATGTGATCGGTGAAGCATACAGTAGTTGTACAGCTGGCTAGTACATCACATTTGATAGAACGTTCATACTGTGACCGATATGTACTATCATGTGGCTTAGGGTTCACAAAGGTCGGCCACTTACGTTTCAGAGCCTTGGGAAGGACCTGCCAGTACTTGAACCTCATCTGACAGCCACCGCCTGCCGTCAAGATACCACTCGTAAGCGATTCGTTTGGCTTTTGACACACGTGCGGCAAGCTCGCGGACGCGAATGTGGCGCCCAGGCCCCTTCAGTTGCGAAACTGCAACACGTAACTCTGCTTTCACCACGTGCACGCTCAGAGTCGTTAAGACGGGTCGATTATTTGGTTGTGTAAATAATCGATTGTTGCTTGTGCATCACGAAGGTTCTGATCAGTCAGCGTGCGATTGGCTCGCTCGTTATTCATGAAAAGTCAAAAAGTTATAAATAAAGGCAACATACTGTGAAACTGGCGAGGGTTCAGAGGACCACTGGCATGCAGGTTACTCCGCTTCGTACGAACCCACACAGAAGGCATCAATATAGCCTAGGTGAACGTCGAGGTAAATTTAGCGAAGGACGATGAAGCAATGAATGATATACCTGCGAGATGTCTGAGTGAGGCTGGCTCGCGGCCTTTGCAACGAGTGTGAATGTATTGCCGGCTTCGTTGTGGCGCGACTAGGGGTCACAAGGACCGCCACCAAGGCATCGTGTTCTTTTTTTGGAGGTGCAGGTCAGACATTGAAGGGCTATTTCAAATGAGTACTAACATTTAGGGGACCTCGGAGCTTCACTCGGTTGGTCCCACTCGCAATATACTCCATCTGCCTGGGGCTTGTCAGACATATTAACTTCGAACTATTTCACGACCAAAAGTAGAGATCGATCAGTAGTTCAGACTCGAACATCCTAACTCTTACGGTTTGAGAATCCCTGGCAGATAGTAGAAGCTCGCGGAAGGAATACATAATGACGGTTCAGTCAAAAATACAGCGCGGCGCGAATAGCCTTGGGTCGGTGTGATTCTGGAGACGTTCGAATGCCTCGATCCTCCTACGAGTTCTTGACATCTCTTCCGCCGCCAGAGATCGCTATATTGGAGTGAGGTGCCATCATTGGCCACCGGTGTGGAGATACGCACCAACTATATCAAGTTCAACTGATTATCACCGCAGTAAGAGTGAAACTTACCTTCGTACTGAAAAATATTAAGTTCTTGCCGGCAGCTTCCATACAATAAACGAGTTTATCAAAACTTGTTGCGGAACACCGCCCCTGCCTCGAGTAGACATTTCCATGTAATATATGAACTTGAAAGTGTGAAAGAATGGTTTGAATCGTTGATTGACCTGACGGGAAAAATGAGTGCAAGATGGAGGGGTATATATACCTGTAGATTACCGATCATAAATTCACCAGTTGTCCAGAGCGACAGCTCAATCCTCGATTCCTGGGTGTTCTGAGATAGTTGCTTAATCCCGCTGTAAAAATGTTGCGTTATGACTGTAGTTCATCGCCAAGGCATAATAGAAAACGCACTGATTTGAAACGCACACCTTTTTCCCATACCACGGGCATCTCGTAAAGTCCTGTATGGGGCTAGGCGGCGCTGAGTGCTAGAACATCATTGATGTGGGTGGTGAATGAGAAAGAAGTAAATGTACTCTGACTCAATATTCACTAGACTACTAGTAGTAATAGAATTCGCCGAATAATAATTTACATAATCAAGTCATTACCATCGACTAGTCACTCTGAATCATAAGTACATGGTTTTTGTGATACATTTCGTTACCAACGTACATTCGGTAAGGGATGGAAGCTCATTAATGTTTCCTGAACCGCTTTGTAACACACACTAATAAACAATATGTAGTGTGTCACTGGAAGGAAGCCGGGGTTATCCACAAACTTGAAGGTAACACTATGGGCATTCCCTTATTCCATGAGTCATTTTTGGCACAGACAAGGAGGAATTATGCAGAATCCATCAAGGCCTTTCGAGCGGCACTTCGAGCGGCCGTCGGTGACCAACTATCATACAGTAATTTAAAATTCGGTTGTCGTGTTTCAGCTTTTATGCACTTGGTCGAGCTTCAACCGGACGATAATGATAATCTTAGATATGCGTACATACTTCATATGTAGGGGAATGCAGAAGCTACTGCCTCTTTCGAACCTTGATGCTGGATGTTCGTCCCACTGAAGCCGGTGTCCTCTTGTCTGTTGTGCAAACCCACCTACGATCCCGTCACCGGGCTTAATGCTCTCGAAGCTGCTGTCACTGCCCGCGATCATTGCATCACAGTGGGTTCTTCTGACGAAGCCACTCTCCCATGTTCATTGTATGACCTTGCCGTAGCCCTGCACGAGTAGGCTTTGAAACATCCCTCTGATACCTTACGGCAAGCTTGGAGGCAGCAAACTCATTCTTACTAATTCAAGCCTTGCCGCAAAGGAACCTGGAAATGTCAGGTTTTGGGTCCTATTTGGTAATCTCCACTTTGCCCAGAAGCCGAAGCCGTCGCAGCATGCATATACCAAGGCGATTGAAGCTGACAACAAGGTTGATAGGACACACCTGTTACGGTTTCAACTTGGACTCCGAGTCTGAACAGGGTGTGGATTCTGGAATACATAAATTGTGCAATCACTTACTCTCCTAGAAGTGGCATCCGGGTAAACAGAGGATCCCATTGTCGAACAGCAGTTTGTCATTGCACAGACGAGCCAACATCGCATGTTTCTGTCTTGGATTGCAGGACCATGAAAGATCGTTGGCATCTTTCGAGAATTGTCTAGATCTACTTCCTGAAGATGCAGAATGAGAGTCACAGATTCTGCATGTGGATTGTGCAAGCCTGAGCTCAATCATACGGGTCTAGGTTAGTGTCTTTCAAGATGGGCGATCCTCAAGCCACCATGATGACATTACAAGCTGCTTTGGTTGTGGGCAATTAGGACGCCCGAGTTCCGTGAGTCCGTGAAAGGTTTGTTACTCGATTCGTCAGAATGCAACGTCGATGATCGACGTTGTATTCTGACCAATAACATGATTCATTTCCAGCCAACTGATCTATCGTTTTATGTAGTGTCATTCCGATTCAGAAAATCTGATGCGACAATCAATACACTAGCTGGAATTACCGTATTTTTTCCCGCACCACGGGTATCTTGCAATGTCCTGTATGGGGCTTGGCAACGCCGAGTACCAGAATACTAATATGGGTCATTAAATTCCATTTCGTTACCAACGTGCATTTGGTAAGGGATGGAAGCTCATTTCTTGAACCGCCTTGTGTAGCTTGTGTGTCGCTGGAAGGAGGCCGGGGATTATCCACAAAGACACATCCAGTAACACTATGGGCATTCCCTTATTCCATGAGACATTGAGTAACTCTACATCTGGTCAGGTTGACCTGACTGTGTCATCGTGTCCGCATCCATCTTTGAACTAGATCTGCAGTCTGTAAGTTACCGTCAACCGTCCTTCTAAACGATTCCATGACTCAGTATTGACATCCAGATCCTTTCTACGCGCGATCTCAGCATATTGCCCTTGATTACGCGTCAGCGGCGTCACAAATTGACCACAATCAACCAGACATTGCACAAGACAGATGCGTAAATCGCAATTTTGGCAGAAGTCACCTCGAAATATTTCTGCTCCCATAGGCGAGACACAATTTAATTTTCAACTAAGGAAGAGCCAGAAGCGATGATAATGTGTAGAAATAATAATCTCACGCAATGTTAACCGGATACCGGCTTAATTGTGATTTGGAAAAATTCTAATACTATTGTCAAAGTGTACAAATCTGTAATAAACGATTATACGGAAAATAACAGCCCGGGGACGAGAAGTAGATAGGCCCGATTATTGCTTATGTAACCTTTTTATCCTGCACGTAAGTTACTGGAATGGGAAGGACTGTCTAAAACGATGAAGAGGCGCGTTTTTTCTTGTTATATTGATATCCATCTAATCTTGTCTAATGTAGGTATACAAGTAGCAGCTGCTCACTTGAGCTGAGCGCTACCCACCATACTCCATTATTTCATGTGTTATTGTGCCCTTAAACCGGGACACATCATCTGCTATATCCTAGGTCAGGAACAACGCTGCTCCCCAGAACTGTAATCGATATGGCACGTCACAACCACGACACATCTGGAGACGAGGATATACTCACTGTACGTGTGCATGATCAGCTTGACACATAAGGACTGACGGATGGCAGGTGGATGAGTTGCGTGCCATGATGAGCAAGCAGCGCCCTGTCCAGGCCAAGACTGACTTGGCGCAAAACACTCAGAGAATGGACGCGGCGCTCGCAAAGTGTAGGATCGGCGTGGCTTACATTGAAATACTCAAAATCAAAAATTCGCTATTATTCGGCAAATATAACGATCGGCCGCAGGAGGCCAGGGAGGTGAATAAACTGGTTGCGTCGTTTAAGAAGGACGGAATGCTGGTCATGCAGGAAGCGACAGGGATACCGATTATACTATCATGCGCCCGCTTGAAGACTGGGTCGAGCTTCGCGGTCAACTTCGACATCCCAGATGCTGTGCCGCAATTACAATTGAAGGATGTCAACGACATCGTTGTAGCGTCTGGACAACACCGCGTTGCTGCACTGAAGAAATATTTTGAAATCGTCACTGCCGAGATCATGCGTGTTAAGAAACGCTGCGATGATATAACCGAGCTAAAGAATCTGAGTCCAGACCACCTTGCCGAGTTCGATAGGCTTCGCGACCGACTGAATGAGCTGCAGGGGACAATAATTGTGATGGGAAAATGGGGCGTTATTGTATATGATGAAGGTGAGCTCTGTCGCTCTCTCTGCTGTGCTACTGGAGCTGTTGTGGCGGTTATGTAGCACAAATCGTGCGTTTGATGTATGATGCGAAAGACCGCGTATTTTGGCTCGCAGCCTGTGATGGGACTGTTCTAGTTGTGGTATGAGCTGGGGTTAGTCGTCGCCGCAACGGGTCCAGTGGGGGTACGAGTCTCCAGCGCTGATCAGTGTTCATCTACAGACAAGGTGTTAGCGGATGGCGACGTGTTGGCACACCACTTGTGTCGGAACAAATCCTTGCACGAGTATAAGGAGACCGCCGAAGAAGTGTTGAGCAGGATCTTGCGATTAGTGAAAAAAGCTTACGACGATGCTTCTGAGCATGAGCGGGTCGATGCAGCGCTACGTGAGCTATGGACTCAGCGCGATAATACCGAGCGGCAGAAGAATGCACGGTTGACGAAAGTTTTGTGCTACGACCAGCTAATTTTGGTGCTCGCACTGTATCTCCTGCCGCTGGGATCACACTTTCGCCGTCGCAAGGAGTTACAGATCACCTGGCTCGCCAACTCAGTTGATGTGGTCATGGGGGTAAGCAACATCATTTATATTCGCGCACATGGTCCTTATGTGTTGTTACAGATGTTCATTCAATTTATCATGGTCCACAGTCACATTCTGAATTTGCTCGCATCGAACGATGACTTCCCGGACTACGCAACAGTGAGCAATGTAATTTCAGTAGCGTCCAGTGATGGGGCAGACCGCAACGCTTCAGTTGAACAACTGGCAGTGTGGCTCGCGCAGATACGCAAGAGCAAGGCCAATACTGAAGTTACCATTTTTAACGATGTGTTCGAGGATATGTCCATTCTGTTTCAAGAGGAGTTGCGTAACATTCCTTTTAAGAATGTCGGAACCAAGGACCCCCAGTACATCAACAGCCTGGACAATTGCTTACACCACCTAACAAGCAAGTTGCGCTCAAAATGGCACCTTGCGACAAAAAAGCCCTCGCAATGGAATGACATTGACCGATTTCACGACAGGGTCGTGGCGAGGATTGCTGTGTGGCTAACGCCTGAGGATTGCGTGCCAGAGGTCCCGTTACCGTTGTTATGCGGCCACCTCCTCGATATTGCGTGGACTAGTCTGGTGTCAAACATCGCTGCGTTTGAGGAGGTAATAATTTGATTATACATCATACCTAATGTTCTACTTACACGCTGTGTCAGGTCAGTGGATGGTTTGAGCCTCTGCTGTTGCATTATCGCACGCTCCATCGCAACAGCCATGCAATGGATGACAAGTCCCAGGTAATGTTCACGAATCTTCGCAACGAACCTAGGATAACCGAGCAAGAGACGATTGAAGAGGCGGTATGTATGATAGAGTATCATGCTGCGTGGATTACACCGATATTGACAGGACAGGACAGGTGTTTACTTGCTTGTGGGCACTCCGCGGGACGCTGGTCCTGCGCCTGCAGAACAATTTGACGACGATGTCAGCTCGCAAGAGGAAGAACAAGCCGTTTAAAGACCGAAAGGAAGTTGACGAAGCGTTCGCACAGCTAGGGTCTGATGCGCAGGATAATCTGCAGAAGTTGCATACGTTGATGTTGGCAAGGAAGGGACGAGGACGGGATTTAACTTCTGAATCGCAGGATGTCCCTGGAATCCTTGCCATGCATGTCACGAGCTGGGACTGGCATACTCGCATATCAAAAAATGGCAAGCGGGATACAGAGCCACTAATAAAGGCAGTATTGCTTGATATTGTCAAGGCTCGCAAAAGACGCGAGGGTCTATTCAAAGATCCGATGGTTGCGGGTCTTCGCACAATCCTGGAGAGGGTCATCGCCGAGAGCACGAGAGGAGTTAGTAAGTTTGGGGAGAACGGCCAGGTCGTCAAGCGTAAGGGGTGGTTATGGTACGATGGAGCCGAGATTCCGCCGGACGTTACTCCTACATTGGAGATTGTACCCAGTGATGACTGTCACACGATACATGCACGCATGCAGAGTCGCCAGGACATGGAGGGGAATGATCACGCTGCTATCATGAAACTAGTCGGGTATGTCGAGCGCATGCTAGTTGCAAAGGCGACATCGTCGACCCACAGTCCGGTAGCAGCGAACGTCGTTCGAGGGCTCAAGAAGCTCATACGTGTTCGTACTAATTTTTCGCCTATACCAGAACTGAATGACTAACGATTCACTTGTCATAGGCACTAGAGATCAATTCTACTCGTCTCCGCACGCGAGCGCTAGAGAATGATGATAGTTTCGTTTACGACATCATGGATACGGTTAATCTCAAGATAACTCTTATGCAAGGTTTGGAGGATGAGAATACCAATGTAAGTATACGTATGATTGTTTCATCACCATGTGACTAATAACATGCGTGCGGAGGATCACGCTAGTGAACAGGAAGACGAACCACCTGTGGCTGAACCAAAACGCAATGGACAACCCCAGAAGTTGACAGCAGCTATGACCAAAGATAATGCCGCCGGGAGCCAAGCCACGTCTTCAGGATCTGGGTCGCAGTCTCGTCACATTGCGCATCTCAAGAATAATACGACCATGCGTACTGAGTCACGCGATGTGATTAGTGATTCCTTCCAGTTGACTGAATCGTCCATACCGCTCCCACAGAGCAAGGGAAAAGGAAGAGCGGTAATACCTCGTGAGTATCCGTCACAAACACCGTTCAGTCTGCAACTCACGCAGCTTCAGCTAATGACGATCACTTTCATGCGTTGAGCGAGGGCAATGTATCTGCTGACCCAACAGCAGTAGGGCTGCCTGCAACGCGCGAGCTTCAAATGAGCCAACATGCTTTTGATGACAATTCGAGTGACAATTTTTGCCCCATTGAATCAGTGTCAGGTGCGGCTACAAAAGGTGAGACAGATAAGGACGGGGGAAACGCGCCCAGTGAGACGAATAGAATGTTCCCGATCGCAGCACGGCAAGAACTTTATCAGACTATCGATACCAGCGCCGTGATTTCTTTCGCGGGTACAGCGAACACCCAATCCATCGATAAGACTGACCGAAGTACGCCAATTGATCGCGAGAAGTCTTTACTTCGGTTAACCATCATTCTGCAGACAAAATACAAACTGCCCTTCAAGCGCAAGACACAAAAGCTACTAGTCGATCAGCTCTCAGCTCCATCACGCAGACTGCCAGGGCTTCTTTGAAGCGTTCAAAGGCTCCTACAGGTAAATTTCAACTAGTTCAACTGTGTTAATAGCTATTTGATATAACGTTGTAGCAACCACCTCAGGCCACCCGAAGAAGAGGGCTCACACTGGTGACGATCGTAATGGCGACGAATTGGTTATTGTTAGAGCGACCATGTAATGTATTTCCCTTGTGTACAATGCACATATGGCGCTGGATCAGTTCAAATATTACACACCCAAAACTCACACATACACATACATACGACACACAGAGATGCTGAACACATACACAGATAGGCTGAACACACACACATGTATTGTAATGCAGAAAATTCAGTACTATATGCGCATTTTGCAAGTTAACTATCTTCAATGTTCTAGCTAAGGTGTCTTGAATCATTAGGCCACTGCAGCCTTGGCAAATAGTGATTGGCACAGGTAAACCTGTGGGTGTTGAAGATCAGACCCAAACCGATACCCATACACCCAAGGGTATGAATGGGTAGCGACAGGTAGCGGCAGGTGGAGATGGGTATGCGGGTACTGAATGGGTATAAATATTAAAACTTGATGTAAATACATAGATCAAGTTAATAAATATTATCCTAACCATTCTCAGAGTCGGCCTCGAGGTCTGAGCACCAAGTGAGCAAGCAAGAGTAGCGAGTGAGAGCAAAAGCAGCCAGAAAGAGCAGCGAGTGAGAGCAACAAACGAGTGAGGGTGTCAAGAGCAAAGGGTTGGACAGGGATGACACAGGTAGAAGAGATAGGAGGGAGGTCAGAATACGAGGTGGAGGCGAAAAAATGAACAGAGGATGAAACAAAGCAAACTGGGTAGGTCAGCTTGATGAAGCGGCAGAAATTCACACAACACACACACCTCCAGAGCCGACAATCCCTCAGCCGCACTGAACACCATCAACCTCCAGTAAAATTGTAGAACAGTTAGCAACTTGAGCGAGTGAGAGCAGCAAATGAGAGCATAGTGTAGTTTTGAACCAATGGGACGAGCAGAGTCGCAGTATGGCTAGGACTAATGTGATATGAGCTGAAAAATTCGGCAGGGGTGAGACAAAGTATGAGAGTCAATGAAAAATGGGTGCATGGCTAACTGTATAACACAGAACAGAGACCAGAGACGTAGACTAGAGCAAACAAAAAATAAAAACATAATGGCACCATCCATCAAGCCAAAACACATACCTTTGCAGCTCAAAGCCAAAGTCAACCTCAACCGCACCTAACACCATCAACCTCCAGTAGAATGTCAGACCTCATTCCAATCACTACACCCCTGCAAGGGTTAGAAGGCCATGAGGGCTGGGAGTCAGGTGCTGGCACTGGTAGTTATCATGAGATGTACATAAGCGTTAGTGTAACACAACATGTTCAGCAGTACCCAAGAATGGGTGGACAGGCCACGGCTGACACTTCGGCCCATGCAGCAGCCTAATTTGATTTAAGACACCTTAGCTAGAACAACATACTTCACTTAAAAACTTAAAAATGCACATACTAGTATAGTACTGAATTTTCTGCAATACAAGACCTGTGTATGTGTTCAGCATTGGTGTGTGTGTTGTGTGTATGTATGTGTGAGAGTTTTGTGTGTGTGTAATATTTGAACTGATCCAGCGCCATACTGGATCAGTTCAAATATTATACACACACAAAACTCTCACACACAGATATGCTGAACACAATCACACATGCTGAACACATACACAGGTCTTGTATTGCATAAAATTCAGTAATCATCTTTAAGTCCACTATGTTGTTCTAGCTAAGGTGTCTTGAATCATTAGGCTGCTGCAGCCCTGACAAATATCTCACTAGACTACTTGCCAACCAAGCCACCAGATTCATATACACATGTCTTTTATTGTAGAAAATTGAGTACTACAAATGAACAAAAGCAAAACTGGTGTGCATACCCTCATTACAGCAGATGAGTTCATTGGAGAATGTAAGACCAGGCATGAGATTGTGCTTCTTGAGCCAGGAGATGGACACGGCTATAGAGCAAGCAAGTGGAATCAATGTGCATACCCTCATCATGGCTGATGAGTTCTGAAGAATGTAAGACCAGGCATGAGACCACACTTCTTGAGCTAGATGGTGGATGCAGTTTGTTATGCTTGGCGTTATACAAACATCTTAGTAATCAAAAGTTTGAAGTCTAGTGTTCTCCTTAGAATGAGTTGTTCAAGTAAAGCAGTAGATTGCAGGCCCTGGTCTGCATAGGTCAAGTTAAAGAAATAGGAACTTGAGATGGTATCAGAATATATAAGGTAATTGAAGTGGAGATAGAATATTGAAGAACCAATAAGAAAAAGATAAAGGAATCGTATGATAGAATGTTATGGAACATGATAGAAGGAGTAAAAATAGAACTGTAACATTACCCCCATTTTAATGGTTGTAATTCCTGATTACATAATATCATAAGCATTGTGCACGTTTGTAAAAGGTGAGAATATAATGAGCATTACCAAGTTCGTTCTCTTTAATCCATTTGTTCTCAGAACTCAGAATCCCTCCATTTGACATAGAATTGTTGTCGAGATGAAGAGCCACGATGACCAACAATGGCTTCAATCTTGTGTTCTTCTTTGCCGTCAATGATATCAGGAGGTGGTTTGATGTAATTAGGTCCATGAATATTATTTTCTTTGTAGGGTGAGAGTAGTGCGGTGTGGAAGACAGGGTGAATACGCCATTGTGCAGGTAGAGCAAGTTTATAAGTGATGGGTGACAGAATGTCAATGATAGTGAATGGTCCTTCACATTTTGGTGCGAGTTTCCAATTAGGATATCTGAGATGAAGGTTCTTGGCTTTGAGCCAGACCTTGTCGCCTTTAGTGAATGGTACAAATTTAGATGTGATTCATTGATGCATGGTGTTATGAGAGAGTTCATGAGCAGCTAGTGCTTTGTTTAGGATAAAGAGGCATTGTTCGATATTAGGGATGTTGGATTTGGGATGTGAATCGGGAAGGTGTTTTGGGTGATAACCCATCATGAGGTAAAATGGGGAAGTGCCACGTGCTGAATGATGATGAGAGTTGTGGACAAATTCAGCAAGGGGAAGCATCGTGGCCCAACCAGTTTGGTCATTGGCACAAAAGATCGAAGGTAAACTTCGAGTTCTTGATTAACTTGTTCAGTTTCTTCATCACTTTGGGGATGGAAAGTGGTGGAAAGGGAATTTTTGTATCTGAGGAGTTATCTGGAATTGAGAAGCGAATTGGGGTCCACGGTCAGAGATAATTTTATCATAAAGTCCGTATCTAGAGAAAACTTTGGAGAAGAAAATATTGGCGACACCTTTGGCATCTATCGTTTTGAGGCAAGGTGTGAAAACTACCCCCTTCGAAAGGCCATGGTCAACCACAACCATAATACTGTCAAAGCTATCGGAAAGGGGTAAGTAAGTCGGTGATAAGATCAACCGAGCAATGGGCAAAGGGTCAGTTGGATATGGGAGCGGGAATGGGAAAGAGTGGTGGAGAAGACGGGTGCGTGTTTACTTTATTCTGTTTGCAGATGCAACAACCGTCTATGAAGTTCTTGACAAAGGTAGCCAGACCTGGCCACCAGTAATCATGAGAGAGTAATTCCTGGGTTTTGTATTGTCCAGGATGTCCTGCAGTAGGGGAGTTGTGATGGAGGGAGGTGAGTTCGCAGCATAAGTTGCCTGGTGGTATATAAGTAAGAGTCTTGTATGTAAGAATTCCATTGCTCAATTTCCAGTCAGAAAGAGCAGATTGGAGTGGGGGTGGAATAGAGGAGTCCATTAGCACTTGAAGTGCTGTATGTATGTAGAAGTGTACGTGGCTACACTTCCTGTCTGTTTCAGGGAAAAGATTCTTCTGATCATGGTTTGTTTGATGTTCTTCGGATAGAAGGTTGCTTTGAATGTCTTTGCTAGATCTTCAAAGGTTCCATAGTTCTTGGCAGTTACTGCTTTCTTCAACTAGCCTTCAGCCCACTTGGCTGCCTCTCCTTTCATCATTCTACTTGAGAAGAAGATAATTTTCCTCTTATCTGTATTGTAAATACTGTCATTCATACTCATATAGGCATCCATTTGGAGGGACCAGCCTTGAGTGGTATGGGTATCTGTCATATACCATACTTCTAATCTCAGATCCAACCATATCCAGTCAGATCCGATTGATTTCATATCTGTCCGGTCCACAGATCCTGCCCGGACCACCCATCCGAATGTGCTCACTTCTCGCACCTTAACTCCCTTGTGTATATCTGCGTCTATCTCCTTTCGTCATTCCTCCTGTTTCCGGTATTCCGGCTGTTTATATTTCCGTCCTGTGTTACTGATCTGTTTCCTGTGTTCATTTCCGATTCATGCTTACTGATCCGCTGTGCATTAACTAATAGACTCCCGTTACACTTCATACATAGCCCTCGGTCCCGGACTTGCTGATTATCCGTCTTAGATACGTACAGTATATAAACCACTTGTAGATCTCCGTAGAACCTTAGTTCGAATATCATCTTAGATTCTACTCATTCTGCCTCCTCCGGACTTAAGTCACTTTCCGCTTTAAGTCACCTTCCGAGACTTAGGATTGATTCCTATGGTCTATATCTCCGACTCTATCTTCGGATAGTCTATCTCCATTAGTTTCTAGTTAGGAACTCGTTCCGAAACTAGCCTTAATCTCTGTCCTCTCCTTATGTTCCGAATAAACCTTCGGATGTATCATATCCGACACCTTCGGACACCCGGATCCGTCACGCAACTCCTTCTGGGTCTTCGGACGAATAACTCCTCCCTGAAGTAAGGGGCATTACTCGAGAAAGGGGCACAGTGCATGAACTGAGGCCAAAGCCCTTCGGATCTCTCTACCCTTGAGTACAGTCTTAACAGTATCGCCATTAAAAATGGCAGGAGCAGAGCCGATTTCTTTAGTGGACATTTCGTCGGCATCTTTGAACATTTCTGGTTCTTTGGGTTCTGGTTCTGGTTCAGGGATGGGTTCATATTCTTCGGTGAAGAAGTTCCAACGATGGGAGCAGTAGAGTCTAAATGGGTTCTCCAAGTGGCAAGAGTGTGGTAGTTCCCTTCATTGTCTGCTTTAAGAAAATCTTGTTCTGTTTCACTCCAGGTGAAGCCTAGAGGTACTGGGGGTCTGGTTCATAATGGTGTCAGATTCTGGTGCCTGTTCTAGGGAATGGCACAGGTAGTGAAATAACTTGATCTTTTGTTATGCTCGGCATTATACAAACATTTTAGTAATCAAAAGTTCAAAGTCTAGCGTTCTCCTTAGAACAAGTTGTTTAAGTAAAGCAGTAGATTGCAGGCCCTGGTCTGCATAGGTCAAGTTAAAGAAATAAGAACTTGAGATGGTATCAGAACATATAAGGTAATTGAAGCGGAGATAGAATATTGAAGAACCAATAAGAAAAAGATAAAGGAATCATATAATAGAATGTTATGGAACATGATAGAAGGAGTAAAATTAGAACTGTAACACAGTTAGTAAAGAGCAAGCAAGCAAAATTGGTGTGCATACCCTCAGAACATAAGACCAGGTATGAGACCACGCTTCTTGAGGCAGAGGATGGACACAGCTAAGAGCAAACAAGCAAAATCAGTGTGCATACCCTCATCATGGCTGATGAGTTCTGAAGAACGTAAGACCAGGCATGAGACTGCGCTTTTTGAGCTAGATGGTGGGCAAAGTTAGTAAAGAGCAAGTAATAGGCAAATGCATGGGTTGGGGTAACCCATGCGGGTCTGAGGTAGTGATACCCATACACCACTCATGCTGTGGGTTTGGCCAGTAATGTGTGACAAATGTGTGACAACTCTTCTTTGTATGGAAAGCTGGCACCTGGGTTTCCCAATAAGTCAGCCTTAATATATAGTTGAAATGGTCATAATGCATCGACTTTTGTGGATCCTGACATTGTTCCCAAGTAATTAGATGCATAATACATAATGTTTGTATACCCAATATGCATTATGAGTATTGATTTGATAGGGTGGGACATGTGTACAATAACATAGCGCATAAATTTATTGTTGTGCTTCAGTGGTATTGTCTCTTTTGACTATGTATAGAAGCCAGCAAGCAATTGAAATGATACCATACTACTTGAAAATGTCTCTAAACTTAAAGTGCAAACCTCATGACAAGCCCACTGTATGCAACCAGCCTGCAAAGTGGCAGAAAAACACTAAGGACAATCCTCAAACTTCAGCTCATTCTACAGCCAGTGAATGCACTTCTCACCAAATCTCACACTCTCTGACTGGATTACAGTCTATCATTTTATTGATTCTCATCCTACTGTGACACAACTGAAGTTGTTGAACACTTCAAAACTCTCAAATCGGATGCACTCATTTTCATGCAGTCAACCTTATCATGCAAGTTAAGGGAACGTCCAAAAATGGAAGCGCAGGTCAATGACAACCCTAGTGCATTGTCATCAAAGCGGCCAAGAATTGTGACAAGGCCTGATGTCAAGCGTGCCTTGATTCTCTGGGTCAGGCATATGGAGAATAGACATGAAACAGTGACTGGGCCTATGCTGTGGGAGAAATGGAGAAGGTTTGAAGATGAGTTTGATGTCCCAGAAAATGAAAGACTGTCAGGGGAATGGCTTCAATAATTTTGCAATGCCTACAAGATTCATGAGTACTGACAGCATGGGGAAGCTGGGTCTGTTGACACTGAAGCTGTTGACAAAGAACAAGAGCATTGCTGCAAGATTTTGGCAAAGTTTGCTCCCCAAGATCATTGGAATTTTGACAAGACATCCTTCTTTCCCTAGTGAGTTTTCATTGAAATTTTGTTCCTGAATTTACAGAACCTCATTTGTTCATTTTAGTGCGCCTCCAGACCATGGTCTTGCAACACAACAAATGAGTGGTAAGAAGAAGGAAGAGTTCTGTATCTCCATTGGATTAGCCTGCAATGCAGATGGAAGTGAGAGGTTCGAGCCTATTTTCATCAGAAAGGTGATGAAACCACAATGCTTCAAGAAGCAGACACCCGATCAGTGTGGATTTTATTATCGGAACAATAAGAAGGCTTGGATGTGGATGAGATGACTATGTACATGCTGTCTGTGTATAGTGCTATGTTCTAACACATACTTGGCTGCCGAGCCCTTTGCCAGTGTTTAATGCATATGCCCAGTGCATGTCAGCAAATGCTGACGTGGCTTGAACGTATGCGAATGACACCTGAAGGCGCCAGAATGAGAGGAGCAGGGGTACAGGCACGAGCAGACACAAGCAGATAAGCTAAGGCAAGTTCAAATGAGGGACCCAGACAAGTTCAAATGAGTGCAGGCAAGCAGACAAATTCAGACGAGTCTATGTGAGTCCAAATGAGGGTAGGCAAGCACAGACAAGTCCAGACTAGTGATGTGCCGGGCCTGGCCTCAGGCCCTCAGGCCCTCATAGGCCATAGCCTAGGGCTCAGGCCAGGGCCTCTACATAGGGAAGGCAATTGCTGGAATGTACTGTGCAGTAGACTAAATTGAAATTGTAAGGATCTGCTGGAAGTCAGCTGAACAACATAACCAGCCCAAGAATGACTCTCACAGTGGGGTCTGACATTTATCTTACACTACTAACTTGAACTTGAAGTTAAATGCTCAGCAATACCCAGTGTGGGCATCTCTTGCCCATGACTACTTATCTATCATGGCTGCCTCAGTATCAAGTAAGCATGCCTTTTTGGCTGCTGCTCTAACCATTACCAAGTGGCAAAATTGCCTGAAGGGTGATGTTGTGAAGGCTATCCAAGTCTTACATATGTTGTACAATTGCAACCTTATGTTTTGTGAGCCTCCCCCTTCATCTGCTTTAGAGCTAGCATTGGAAGAGCTGGAAGTTGGTAAGGAAGTTGATTCTGGTGTTCAAGGGAGCACTGCCTGGGATTTGGAGCTATCTGACATATTGTCTGACTAGTACTGCTAGTGCTTCAAAAAATAAATATTGCATTTTTCACTATTTCTGTATTTTTGATTGTGAGGCCCTGGCCTGGGCCAAAGCCAAGCCCAGGCCAGGCCCAAGCCCTTTGGATGGGCCTGGCCTGAGTTTTCACCAGGCCCAAGCCCTCTGAAGCCAGGCCCAGGCCATGGCTTTCAGGCCAAGCCAGGCCCAGCACATCACTAGTCCAGATGAATACAGATAAGTCCATGTGAGTCCAAATGAGCATAGGCAAGCACAGACAAATGCATGCAAGTCCAGGCAGGTCCAAATGAGTGCAGGGAAGTACAAATGAATGCAGGCAAGTCCAAATGAGTACAGGCAAGTCCAAATGAGTACAGGCAAGTCCAAATGAGTGCAGGCAAATCCAAACAAGCACAAGGAAGCATAAATGAATGCAGGTGAGTTCAGACAAGTCCAAAAGAGTGCAGGAAGGTTCTGAGAAGTGGAAGCCTTGGAAGTAGAGCATGGTGGTCTGGCTGTCCATACTAGTAGTAAGTGTAGTTTGATGTGCTTTCTGTTTGGAAGCCACAGCAGTGGCCCAAATATTTGTAAGCACATTCGGATTTCCGCAATCAACGTTAGATTTAGAAATTTTGATAGACACCTAGTAAATACTTACATATTTTTTAAAAAAGTGTGAAGCCTACAAAAAGAGGTTCGAACGGGTTCGAACCTATTCACTACCAGCCCGAACCCCGAACCTTGGACCGGACCATGCGTCCAGTTCGGAAAGGTTTGGGTTCGAACCGAGGTTCGGAACCGGACTGCGGCAGCACTAGCGCGTAGTAAAATGTTTGAGTACTGGTGCGCACGGCGGAGACAAACGGCGGTCTTCATTAGGTAAGCAGAGGTTTCTACTCATGTCGGGGTTTCTTTCCCACAGGGGGTTTCTCATTAGAATTATCCAATCAGTGCGCTGATCTGTGCACATTCAAAATCTCCGTAGCTTTACCTCATTGCCACCACAATTCCAATCGGCAAGCTGCATCACTGAGCCGTAAACGTTCGTAAGTGTAACACATCAAACTTCTTCCACTACTAAGCGAGAACTTGAGTGTTTTACAGATGAAGCTCATTAATGTTTCCTGAACCGTTTTGTGGCACGCACTGATAAACATATGTAGTGTGTCACTGGAAGAAGGCCAGGGATTATCCACAAAGACACATCCAGTAACACTATGGGCATTCCCTTATTCCGTTAGATTCATCTGATTAGGTTGACCTGATTGGTGTCATCTGCCCTTATGTTGTATCGCATTCGCATCCACCTTTGAACTGGATCCGGAGTGTGTAAATTATCGTCGACCGTCCTTATAAACGATTCTGCGATTCAGTACACACGTCTCTCACTGGCAAGTCGTCCCGAGTCAATCTCAGCACTTGTCCTTGTGCAAAATAATGGTTTCAGATTCTGCTGACAGGTAAGTTGTCAAGTGCGACTCCACTGCATGGCACATTTTCTGACATCCGGACGCTCCGGATCAGTAGCGCCGACGATGACTTTGATATTCTAGATGACAGGTTTTTGTCTAACGCGATAGAGGAAAGCAGTCCATTTAATCTTGACGATGTCCCTTCGACTGTGGAATCCGACGATCCTGTGCCCCAGGAAGAGGTCTTTCACAGCATGTTTATTGCGCGCGAAGGTCAGGAGACAACTGGCCGCACATGGGAACAGACTCCCGTTTGTACCCTGTCTCTATCGACCTTCGAGAAGGTTTTTCGCAAGAAAGATAAGGCCACTGCAGTAAATTTACTGCTGCGTCGCGCCAACCTGCGCATTGATTCACATCTAACGTTTGCTCCTGATCACCACATGTTGTTGTGGGACGCGTCGACACACTTCCTTGACTTTGTCCTTGTCGTCTCTGGTGCAATCGGTTTGCATGCATTCCTCCCGAATACCATTTCCGACCATACGTTTTCTGTCTCCCTAAATTTCCGCCTCCATAACAAACAATTCAAACCAAAGTTCGGTAAACTCGGCTTTGACCCTACGGGCGCGATGATGCCAATCGGGACCGGTGCTTCTTGCGAGCTGTGGTTGGGATTTTGTCCCCTGACACATATCGAAGATCCTTCTCTTGCTGACGAGACTCCTCTGCTGAATGCAAAGAAACACGGCGAGACCCGTCTGTCAGCTCGTCACTATCGCATGGCTGTGATGTTTATTGCCTCAGCGTTGGCGCAAATATCATCCATGCCCATTCACATCATGCATACCTACGGAACCGACGAGGATTTTAAGCAGTGGACAGTCAAGGAGGTTACAAACCTGTAGTAAGTCTCCAGTGCGATACCTCCCTGTCGCGAGTTTCAATGGCTAATCGAGGGTTTCCCTTGCAGTGATCAGCCGACTGTCGACCTCCGTTTGGAGGACTTGCAGGCCCTGCATAGATACATCGTGTCAGATTGGGACGAATGGGTTCACAATGCACCAGCATCTTGGAAGAACGACGGTTGGCTCCAATCCCGCGTACCTTTATCCATAGCCTGTAGGTATGGACAAAACCAAGCAATTGCGAGCTTAGACCCAACCGCCCGAGGCGTCGAAGAGGCAAATTGGCAAGCAGAGCGCCAATATACCAACATTCGCTACATGTCCGTGGCTATTGCCACCGATCTCACGTGTGTACTTTCTTTCTTTCCTTTATTATGACCCGCTCTCTGACTTATCACCAGCTGTAAACCAGTTTCTCGGTGGGAGAAAATCCCTGAGGATGAGTTGTTAGAAGCCCACGACGTCATATATGATTCGCCAAACTTATCCTTACGGCAGCCGGTGAACTTGGAGGACTTTCCTTCCCGTGATCCTGACACACAGAAAGAAAATAACATCTACGACAAAAATGGACGTCGAATTCCCCGCTTTGATGGTCTCTGCAGCCCGAACGTGAAGCCTTGTGGAGTTCTTATCAACCTCGAAACTATCACGGAGTTGTTTTCTGCAATGATTACCGAAGATGATGATATGGCCCTCGATCCTGATATTGTCATGGACGACGACAATTTTCGTATTCCTCGCGTCAATGTTTATCCTCAAGCTTTCCTGAGGAAGTACGGTCATGTCCAATGCAACACAGTTTTACCCCATTTCGCTCCATTCATATCGAAAATTCGTAATGCCGTCTCTCGTGACACAGTCAGTCAAGATGAATTTCATGACCAGGCTTCGGACGACGATCTCGACTACTTCAACGACTTTCCGAATGGGCTCATGCCACCTGTACTCTTGGCTAGCGGTTGCCAATTCTACAATGAGATCTCGCATCGCATCAGGCCGTCCGCTGCCTTACATGATGTCCAGCAAGGTCGTATCACCTCTGCCCTCTCCGGTGCTTATGCCGCCACTCGCAATGCTCAGACCGCGCATAAGATGGTCCTTAGAGAGTGTGGTCTGCTCTTACCTCACCAACGCTACGACAACAAAATTGATGTAAATGATATTCCCCGCGCGTTGCGTTTGGAGAACATTTACATTTTTCAATTAGACTCCATGAAGTCTACGAAGCGGAATGGATCGTGAGTCGTTCACAATCGCATACTATGTTCAAGCCTTCGATTCGACTGATGTCTCACCAAAGATCGATATATAAGGACATGGTTGTACCGCTGGCCAGTTACTGGTCGCATCCCACCATCTTTGAGGCCATCCGCCCACACCTCTTTGTTTTGACTGCCGAAGTTCGTCGCCGCTATACATCCTATGAATAAAGTCTCACCATACTCCTTTGCAGGCATTTCCTCACGTCTATCAATGGACTACTTATCCTATCACGTCCCTGCTCGAACGTATATGGGAACATTTCTTGCCCGTCATCACCAAAGGTGGTAAACCTGCCCCTCAAGTCGTTGAAATATGCTCCGTCCTCGAACGCGCGTTGGCGTATGCTCACACCGGCAATGCAAAAGTAATCGCTACAAGTCTTATGAGGCCTTTGTGGTTGGTAAAGAGTCTTTTGGAACAAGGTCTTCCGACCTTCGCCCCGTCAGTGCGCTTCTCCAACGCTCCCTGCATTCCTGTCGCCATCAGTCCTGCAGACTGGCCCACCATCACCAACATGAATGTCCCGGCCATTGCATCCAAGCGCTCTCAAATGTTGACGTATGGGAATGATCATTTCGAGGTATGTGTCGTCTTATTCTGTGCCTGTCCTGCCGTCAATCGAGCTCTTCTCTCCTAGGCATATAAGGCAGAGTTTCACATACAGCTCTCGGTTAATCAGCTGGCATCCAATACCTTCAAACGATACAATAGCAACGTCCGCCATGCTGCCATCATCGCAGTGGTTGCTCTTCAAGTGTACATAGCAGATGTCAAGACACTCGTTGCGGGGGCTGTCGTCGCCGCATGCAATGTCATAGAGACTGAAGGTGCCGTCGATGGGCAACTACATGCATCGCAGCGGCGCAAAGGACTTCGCAAATGGCTTGCGACCACCCATCCTCTTGGTTATGTTGATAAAGGATATGAACATTTAGTGTCGTGCATACTTCCCGAATCTACTGCCCACCATGAGGGGTTGCCAAATCCAACCAAAGACAAATTGTCCGTCCACGATTTCGCTCGCCTCATTTGTGAGATGTCTCGAGGGACCGACCCTGTTACCATCGCCGCTCCTCTCATCTTCAATGGGGGTTCAACTCCTGTCTTTCGTATCGCTATGACCTATATGCGCAAATATGCACCACAGGATTCTCCCAAGTCTTCGGAAAGGTTCTTGCAGGAAGCATTCATCATCGCTGCCAATCATCTCCATATCAACAATATCCCCTGGCATCGTGCAGCGGGATCGCGTGGAAGACGGAGTCGGAAGCCTGTCTTTGATTCCTGGGTCAATCTAGGGAAGGCCATTGACTTACAAGGTATAGAGCGTCATCATACCCAGTTGGGCAACGCTGCGGCCGATGCATCTCAACGCGCTCAGGCCACAGATACCAGGGCAGCTTGGTCTGCCGAGTTGATCACCTTGCAGTCATTGGCCAATTACATCCTTCGCTCTCGTCTTCCTGACGAATTCGCAATCGAGAGCATCGAACTCGGAAGCGCATCCTCGACAGCTGGCAGCGAGCCCAGCCTGAAGACGATATATGAGTGGGTTTTTGCAAACTTTGACATCAACAAACCTTTGCATCAGATCGCACTCATCGCCGGTATCTATGTCAGCCGGATTCTTCCTGATTTATTCTTCGCAGACAGCGACAAGCCACAAGGGAATGTGACCAATCCCATCATGCTTACAAAAGCAATACGTGCACTCCCATGGAAGCCAAACCACAAGGGTCGCAAAGGGTGCAAACTGCCAAGCCAGTTTATCGCCATGGTGCCCGCCTATATCATCGCGGTGTATACCCCAACAAGTCCCTTGCGCATTCATCTGAGAAGTGGCAATAAAAGCTTCCCCACTGTCTGGAATTCCAAGAACAGTGCGAAAGGGATCGGATCACTCCTCCTTGTGCGGCTAGGCCTCGCAAATGCCCTATCGCACAGAATATGGAAAGGCGGGCCGCCTTTGGTGCATTGGAAGTTGCTCTCCCCAGAGGATTTAACCGTAAAACATCGTGAGATCAGTGCGTGTTTGGCTGATCGTCAGTACGGTCCCTTCCGTATCGCGGTTATATTGTTTGGCATCGACAAAGCCGTCAGCCTTGGGCGCACGTCTCAAACATATACCATTAATCCTGCTATTGCATCAATCAAGACCGACAAGCACATGTCGAGGGCCGATTCTGAGGATGAGGTTGAGATTGTGGAGGTCAAGACGGTGAAACGTGCTCGTTTGTATTGATGGGTGTAATAATCATGTATACCACACTTTAAATTAAAACAGGCGAGCATGACCCCTAGTCGAGCGGGAAATCGCATTGAACATTCTCGAACGTCGAATATCGCTAGGCGAAGCATTGGGTGTTGGTTCCGGCTTACCGCATCGGTGCCTAGAACACTGTGAAGTTATGAATATACCCACAATCATTGCCATTACCCTGTGCCTTCTCAGGTTCCGGACCACGGCCAGCAACGTTAATTGTTCCTTCTCGTCGCTTCCGCTCCCAAGCTAAATCCTGACGAACCACCTATTCAGGGGTCGCAAAGGTCAGGTCGAGTAGCCGCGACTTCATTTCTCTTTCGATCGTGTAATAAGGCCCGTCATCAGGCGGAATTATCACTTACAGCTCTTTGCATAAAGGATGGCAGTGGCGTGAAATTTAGCTCGTGTAGCCTTGTACTACCCTTATTGTTATCTTCGCAACATGGGATTTCGCAAGATCAGTCGTGACGTGAAACTTGCAGCAATCCAACTCCATGAACGGAACCTTCTGAGCCTTCGCGACATCCTAGACTCCTGTGAATTTTCCGAACGCACTTGGTTTCGGATTTTGAGGCTCTGGCGCGAAACCGGTGATGTTGTTAATTATCAGCCTAGCACAGCAACGCGTGGTCGTCTGCGTGCTCTCGATTGTGAAGATATTGACTGCCTGCTTTGTCTTGTAAGGCAGAATCCTGACTATTTTTTGGACGAGCTCACGCACCTCCTCGCAACAAACCACCAATTCATATCTGTCCATTTCACAACAATCTTCCGTAAGCTCGAACGTGCTGATGTGAGCTACAAGAAACTCAAGCGCATTGCCAAAGAACGAAACGGGACTCCGTGCTGCATTCATCACACGCATGGCTCAGTGTGATCCATCAGAGTTGGGATTTATTGACAAGACCTCGAAAGACGAGCGAACACCTGGTAGACACTACGGACGATCAAGGACAGGTACACGCGCAGAGAAAAAGCAGGTGTTTGTGCGTGGACGGCAGACATTCACAGAAGCCCTTCCCACACTGGATGGCATTGTTGCTGCAACTGTTGTCGAAGGCTCTATGACCCAGGAGTTGTTCCTAGAGTGGCTTGAGAACATTGTTGTGAGTCTCGCCATGAATGTCGACGTACCAAAAAAAAACTTTGTCAGCTCCCAAAGTGTTCGGCCTATCCTGGTGTCATGCTCTAGCAGGCTCTTGTGTTTTTAGAGGCAGGAATAATAGTTATAAATGGCATAATGATAATGAATTACAGGGAATGTGAGCGTATATGTACAACGAGCTAAATTTCACCAAGTCCAACATTTCCTAATTGAACGAAATTTCACGCCACTGCCATCCTTTGTACAAAGAGCTGTAAATATGACGCTAATTGTGACAGAAACGTTCGTCTATGCTCAAAAGGTGTCGCAGGCCCATCAGCCTTGTTCGAGGAATTGAATCGAGGAGTCTCATTCTGTGGTCGAATTGTTGCGCAGTCAAGTAATTAAAGGAACGTTTAAGGACCATCTTGTGACGTGGACTGAAAAATACCTTGCAGAAACCCAAGGTGAGGCTCGCAAAGATTTGATCATGGATGATATTGACCGTCGGTGAGTACTCTCGATTTAACTTGTGTCTGTAGCCAAATATTGACTTAGGGTATGGCCTTAGCATTGCAGCAGTACCGGCGTTTACGGGACTTCGTCGTTTCCCTCAAGGAAGACGCTTCAAACAATGGACTGGAGATGATTCGAAAGCTTTAATGAAGGTGAGTTTATTCTAGTGTTTGGAATTTGTGATTAACACCTATCTGCCAGGTTTTTTTTCCAGCTATTGCTGAATATGTCCCGTCACAACTCGTCCAATGTGTCGCCGCTTTTTTGGACTTCTGCTACCTTGTCCGACGTCACGAGATCGGAGAAGACACTTATGCGGATTGAAGAAGCTCTGGCTCAGTCCCATGCCACACGTGCAATATTTCGTGAATCTGGTGTCCGCCCAAACTGGTTTTTCGCTTCCTCGGCAACACGCACTCGTCCATTATTCACGCCTCATCCAGGAGTTTGGAGCACCGAATGGCCTTTGTTCATCCATCACCGAATCACGGCACATCACCGCCGTCAAGCGGCCATGGAGACGTTCAAACCGCTTCAATGCCCTGGGGCAAATGCTCCTTACTAACCAACGTCTCGATAAATTGGGTTTGGCTCGAGTAGACTTTGTAGCTCGAGGCATGTTGCCGACAACTGTTTCGATTCCGGCTCGTGGTCACAACACCTTGCACAACACCATTGACGAGGACATTCTAACTGAAGCGAGAGTAGAGATGGCACGACGGCAACGTAAGTGATGATATTGTGATCCGCGGACCAATGCTGATGCTTGATGCAGAACGGGGTTATCCTCATGTGCTTCAGGACCTGGCAGCATACATTTCTGAGCCATCACTGCCGGCTCTGACAAGGCAATTCCTCCATGACCAACTCAGCAATGAAGATGGCTCAGTTGAGATGGCCCTCAACAACAGTATACCCCTCCCCGAAATCATTTCACCCATCTCAGTATTCCATTCTGCCTCCGCTACATTCTACGCACCGAGTGATCTCTCAGGAACCCACGGTATCCGTCGTGAGATCATCAGGTTGACTCCTTTATGGCGGCGGAAGGACCCTCGACGTGACTGTGCTGATCGTAGAGGATGATGATAAGCCTGGCATGCGGGGAATAATAGTTGGGCGAGTGAAGCTGTTTTTCTCCTTTTCTCATGAGGGACAGATATACCCATGTGCACTCATTGAGCGTTTTTCCAGAGTCGGTCGTGGGCCAGACCCAAACACAGGAATGTGGAAAGTCAAGCCGTTGTTGGACAGGCAGAAGAATTGAGTGCAAACGGTCGAGCATTTAGATGTGATTTACCGGAGTGCTCACTTGATTTCTGTGTTTGGCGACGGCCTTCTGCCTGATGATTTTCACTTTTCTTTTTCACTGGATGTTTTCAATTCTTACTATGCAAATAGATACGCAGATCACCATACATTCGAGATTGTATTTTGAATTAGTAAACACGTTCTTTTTTCCAACTCCGAGTCTCGCAACACTGGTGAAATTTTTAAGTATCCTCTGGTTCACTGGCATAGGGGCTGGTAGGTTCTGTGTGATCCGGTGGGTGGCACTGGGGCGTTTTACCCAGAGGCCCAGCTGTATCCAGAGTATCCAGCACTATTCCAGTGGGGTGCACAATTGCTGATGAAGTTCCACTGTCATTTCGGTCATCAGCTTGATCATGTAGATTGAGATGGGCGCGTACCAGCAGTGGCTAGCTCAGGATGATTTTGCTGTAGATTGTTCCAGCGCTAACGCCTCTGTTTGTCCATCAGTCAATCTCATCGAGTACCGCGGTGCCAAAGAACTTACCTACGTGATAGCAGTTTAATTGAATTTGAAAAACTCTTACTTCCTTGAGATTGATGCTAATCTATTATTTGACATGTTTCCTTGTAAGTGGTGATGTGCTACAGTATATGCAAATATTAATGGCGTTCCCCAGTGTCATGATCATGATATATCCTAAGTCATATCTGGAAGAGCTGCTTCAAATTGTTTTGAACGAAGGTCATGGTACTTACCCCAAACAGTAACTTTACTTTATTCGCGAGATAGAGACATTTGACCTTGATTGACGTAAAACGAGGCGCTGGGCGCGGCGGAGCGACCGATTGGTCGGGGATCTCGGGATGCTGGATACTTTTGGTAAGCCGCCAGTAGTAGTAAACCGACGGGCTTACTGAATCTAACCACATATCTACCTGTCTCTTTTACATAGTGTCAGCTAGTCACGCGTCACAAACGTGATGATGACTTACTAAGACTTTTGTGCCATTGGTGGGCAACGATCCTACTGTAGCCGCGTGTGTGATAAGTGACATGAACGATTGTGCTATGACGTGATAGGTTTGACAGATTCACGGGGTTATGCCCGAAGTGGTTGCGGTGAGATCGAGACACAAATAATAACAAATATTTAAAATTAAATCGGTTGTTTCCGAATTTTTGGCTCCGACCTACAAGTCATTTTCATTGAAACATTCCGACATGTGAGTATCCCTGTGCGATTACACTTATAGCAAATAATTTAATTTTTCTCGATGAACGCAGCACGGAGAGTCTTGTTTCGTTCTTGCGCTTGAGTTTCTTGTAGCTCACATCAGTACGTTCGAGCTCATGGAAGATTGTTGTGAAATGGACAGATATGAATTAGTTTGTGAGGTGCATGAGCTCGTCCAAAAAATAGTCAGGGTTCTGCCTTACAAGACGAAGCAGGCAATTAATATCTTCACAATCGAGAGCACGCAGACGACCACCCATTGTTGTGCTAGGCTGATGGTTCACAACACCACCGGTTTCGCGCCAGAGCCTCAAAATCCGCAGGATGTCGCGAAGGCTCAGAGGGTTCCGTTCATAGAGTCGGATTGCTGCAAGTTTCAGGTCATGACTGATCTTGCGAAATCCCATGTTACGAAGATGATAATAAAGGGTAGTACAGTACATTCAGGTCACGTTATGAACAGATTATAGGTACGTACTACAGAACATTGCCCTCGGAGGGCGCAAAGAAGTGACAGGCTATTTTCGCAAGTACCTCTTTTGAGATTCGGGTGCCGAACTGTTTCAAGATTATCAGGATGATAGTACTGCGTTATATTAGTATTAGTACTAGCTATAGTAAAGTCATATCAACAGGATTTGAATCCGGCGTGAACTATGGTGCGAATCACTTAGTGCAAGCGCCAAATTGAAGGCGAAAAAAAAAGGAAATTATGTCAGCATACTTCAAAAATGTACTAGCTCGACGAGCAGAAAATTTTAATGAAAATACCGAGAAAAATAGTATATTGAGTCTGTGTAGTAGCACTATGGTCACTAAACATCAAAGGGCTGCCGCCGCACGGGCAAGAGCTGCAAGATGGCCAAAAACCTACAACTCTAACACTGTACCTGCCGCATCCAATCCTGCGGCAGTGATCGAGATCGATTACAACTCCTCCAGTGAACAGGACTGTGGATACACTGGAGGTGTGGATTGTCAGTTCTCCAACACCAAATATGATTCTGCGACAGAGTCAGAGTGGTCCGATGGGTTGATGCAAGCTCAGGAAGAAAGCTCTTGATAAAGCTCTTGGAGCAAAGGAGGCGCAGGATCAAGCAGCAATTTGTGAGGAGGCTAAAAACTTGTTGAACAAAGGTCTCTGGTGTAGGAAGTAATCGAGGCAGCCAGTCATTTATGCCTTTTCTTACCAAAGTTTCATTGCGAGCTCAATTTCATTGAGTTCTTTTGGGACATGGTGAAAAATATCTTCGTGATAATTGCGACTATACTTTCGACACGCTGAAGGAGAACATGCCAAAAGCATAGTACCCATGCGCCAAATTGGACCTGACAAAGTATTTTGCTCGCTCAGTTTTGACTCAATGAAAAATCCGTCTTGGGATTTTGTACTTACCTTCAAAAGGGGTGTTTTCCCAAGAGGAATTAAAATTCTGACTTTGTTTGAAGGGTTAAAATATTTGCACAAAGTAAGCGGCCTCTAAGTGATTCGCACCATAGTACTACCACTAGAATTTGCCAAACAATAATTTAACACCAAAGTAATCAAACGTTAGCACATTGGTAACGAAATGTATCACAAAAACCCACGAAATATTTGATTATGTAAATTTGACTTGACGACTCGTTAAATTATTGTTTTCTCATTCACGAATCACGACCCACATTAACGTTTTAGCACTCAGCGCCGCCTAACCCCATACAGGGCCTTACGAGATGCTCGTGGTGCGGGAAAAAGAGTGCGCTACCAGTGAAGTCGTAAGCGTTCGTAAGTGTCCGTAACGCGCGTAAGTTAAGCGTTCATTTCAGTGATTTTGCAGATGGGCCTACGGGCGTTTCAAATCAGTACGTTTTCTCTTCTGCATTGGCGAAGAACTATAATCATCACGTAACATTTTTATAAGCAGGCATATTGCGAGTGAGACCAACCGAACCGGAAAGCGGGAGCAATGAGCCTCAAGTTCATTGCCCGACATGGTGTTTCGAAATTCTATGTATAAAGCTTCAAGCTCCGAGGTCCCCCAAAGGTCGGTACTCATTTGAAAGAGTCTTTCAATGTCTGACCTCGCACCTCCAAAAAAAAGAACACGATTCCTTGGTGACAATTGTGGCCCCCAATTGCGCCACAGCGAAGCTAACAATTCATTTACACTCGATGCAAAAGCTGCGCGGCAGCCTCACCTAGGTATCTCGCAGGTATATTATTCCTTGCTTGGTTACGGTCCTTTTGCTAAGTTTACCGCGATGTTTACCTAGGCTATATCGATGCCATCTGAGTCAGTTCTACATGCCAGCGGTCCTCTGGCCCAACAGTCAATTATACCCTCAGCCGGTTTCACAGTATGTTGCCTTTATCTTATCATCAATGATTCATAACCATAACCCAACACCAGCACAGAGGTGACGAGCGAGCGAATCACACGCTGGTCGATCAAAACCTCAGTGATGCACAGGCAGCTATCCACCGTTTACACAACCAAATAATCGACCTCCATACCCGTCTTAACAACGCTGAGCGTGCACG